>MU193323.1:0-21688 GCA_016904865.1 Pissodes strobi | reverse complement strand
CATACGCTCCCAAAAATAGCTATTTTACGGACTCATTTGAGTCCGTAAAATGCTTCTTTTTAGGCCTAGTCCCTAAAAGTCGTCATGGCAACTTTTACGGACTATTCCAAAATTCCTGAACATGTTTAAATGCCAAATTTTGAATGACATGACGAAATTGTCAAATAGTTGCTACGATATCAAATTCTAAGCTAACTTTGTCGTACATTATGATTTCAAAAATTATGGTAAATTTGCAAATTTAAGCGTTCTGAAAAATTGCAAAAAGCGTATAAATAGAGATTAAATTTTGGGAGCATATGACAAAAAATAGTGTTTGTCACACGTACCTAAATGAAGTTTTTCAGGACTCATCTGCTATTCCGGACTCGGCTAACGCCTCGTCCGGAAACAGCAATGATTCGTCCTGAAAAACTCCATTTTAGGTACTTGTAACAAAAATAACTATTAATGCACGATGAAGCTCGTGCCCACTTTAGTCTATCTGTTGGAACATATTATTATCTTAATAACACTTTTGGAAGAGGTGAACCAAATCACTGGCCACCTCGCCCCCGAGATTTAAATCCGTTAAAATTTCGGAGAGGGCGTTGCGTTATGTCTATATATATTTCGTTTTAGATATTATGAGCGAATAATACCGAAATTAAATACAAAACAGTTTATGTCCGACCGGGTATTTTTCTGGCAACATTAGTCAATTTTCATTCCGCTGTAACTCAGTTTTAGTTGTGCTTTATGGCATGAAGATGTGGAAAAACATCACTACTTGCACTCGATAATATTTTTTGCAATCTTTTCTCTGGAAATTTTGGTATCTACGATATATCCTTCAGCTATCTTCGTTAACTTCCATCCAACAGCATCCGGTGAAAGCAGTAACCTGTAAACTGTTCCGCATCAGGTAAGATCAAACATTTTTTCTAGGCATTTCTCCAAATGTGCTTTTACCCACAACTTGCATTTATCATTCTTCAAAAACATAAACATCATTTATATTCAGTGTGGCTTGGCCTTAGAGCTAAATATTTTCTATAAAGCTTAATAAAACTGTGTGGAAAATAATCTTTGCACTTAATAAGTGCAAAGATTCTTTTCCATCTACTGCCATGAACATACGATCTACCTTGATTTCGGATGCTTTTATGGCTACCAAAAGAGAATCTTGGAGGTCCTGGATGTCACAAACCTCAAATTTACGAAGTTCCTCACGTCTGGGGGCACACATATTCCAAAAATCAAGGAAACTTTAAACGTCAAAAACATTTCGTCAGGCACATTCATTAGAAATGTTTCAATATCTTCTTTGCTCAAAATTTTAGTCTTTTTTTGGTTTATATCCATCGCTCTTGCGCTTGAAAAAAGCTATACGTTTTACGTACTTACTAATGTCGATGTTGTCATTTAAATTAATCGTGGTCTTCAGCATATTATAATAACTCCAACCTCGTTTCATTTTACTTTTTCATTAAAAGACGCTAGCTGGAGCTATAAAAGAAGATATCAATCTTCTTTTATAGCTCCACTTTCAGCGATATTCTTCCTAGCACACCACAAAAAATAATCTAGTTATCTGGATTTGGCTCGTAAAAGGTCAGTCTTCGCGTCTTCAGCTGCTTTTAATATTTCTCTTGGGTGATACATTTCCTCGATTTCCATTGCAATACCCGAAGGAAAAAAACGGTTTGAAAAAAGGTTCTCTAATAACAATGACTTTGTATACTTGATTGCTATGAGCAAAATTCATTGTCACTGTGCCAGGCGTTACTTGATTCAAAATGATAGGAATAGCATGACCATAGTCTTGGTTTTGTCAACTGGTGATTTGCCTATTAGGTAGTTTTAGACCAGAAATCATAAACTAGATAAGGGTAGTTACTTGCCATAAGAGCCTATGTTCACTTACTATCGCCATGTGCCTCGTGGTCCCCTAACTCACATCGTTTTCGTTCTGTGTTTAGCTCCTTTAGTAAGTATAAGCATAAGCAACATTTATTTGGGTAATTACAAAGATAATATATACCTAATCTACTACTACTAACCTAAACCTAAGTATATGTACACTGGTGGGCTACGAATACCCTATAGGCGCATCTGAGGCCCCCCAGCAAGCACAGCTCGCAGAAAAGTGGGCCGTTGTCTGGTCTGCATAGCGTTCGTTACAATCTCTGTTATCTCTGTCCAAGACTGGGTTAAATCTTTTCAATATTTGGTGTTATCATTTGAATTCCTGTGTTTATTTCACCCCTGATTTACGCTTTTATCTTTGGATCCTTCAGTCTGTCCAATGCTAATTTTCCTTCTGTTGTTGGCGTTTTTGTATTTGATAAGGCGATCTTTACAATGGCCATCAAAAGTACATGGTCAGAAGGCACGTCTACTCCAGGATATGTGCAAGCTCTTTTTACAGTTGAGCTGAATCTACTGTTGATGAGAATTAAGCCGAGCTGTGTTTCAGCTAGTAGATAGGTACCACTCCTATACATAACTGATCTTACTTAGGCTTTTGCCTTTCAGGAGTTTTGAATTATGCATTAGAACACGGAGGACAATAGAATTGGTGACTCGTTTTTCGGGGTAGGGATTAGTGAGGGGTAGCAACATGGGGGAAAACAGTAGGAAAAGCCCCATTTCACGATTCTTTGGTTTACTCGTACACACATATACGGGACAAATACATACATTCATACACACAATGTAAAAGGTAGGAAGCTAGAATCTAGCCTCAATGAGGTGAGATTTGTAACATAGCATCAGACATATTCTCGGTTCGCTAGGCCATACTTCGTCTGCCGGAAAAGGGGAGCATGGAGGCGACTCGAGTGCAGCATTTATAATGCTCTGGTTTCATGGCAGGTGAACCTTTATAGTTCGGCTAGGTCCCTTAGCAAGCCCCGCCCACCACGCTTTTGGCGAGATGGAGGGGGCCTGCCTTGGGCAGCCGTATGCACGCTGCCTTTGGGGGGGGGGGGCTTCTGTGCTCCTGGTATCGTCAATTTCTTGACGACACCCGGGGCATCGAGGGGGTGGATAGGAATGTGTTTCAAGGGATGAGGGGTGACGGGAAAGTCCATTATTCCGGCGGCCGCGGCTCCAGAAAATAAATTGACGTTTTACCATGTATGGGGCCGTGCTTGGGTCTGATGTCCGAATCAAGCCTGCACTCTGCAATATGGGCAGTTCTCGGCGAACCGCGTATTCCAGAAATGTCGAACTTATACGCCATTTTATCGATAAACTCGTTTAGGTAGTTAATGCCAGCCCAGGCGTGCAAATTCCGGATCCTGGTATATCGGCCCGCCGAGAATACAGCCCTTAGATGCCTGTTTTGTATGATTTGCAGTTTCTTGAGGTGAGTGTCGGCCACCGAGCACCAAACAGGTGCCCCATACGCCAAGAATGGCCTGATAATGGACTTATATAGGGTTAATTTGTTTTTGGGACTGAGACAGGAACCATTTCTGAATAGAGGCTTCAACTTCTCAAGGACTTTCCTGTTTTTAACTTGAACGTGAGTTATATGCTTTCTGAAGTTGAGCTTCGAGTCAAAAATGATTCCAAGGTATTTAACGGAGGGTTTAGGATGGACAGGGGTGTTGTTTATCAGCATAGGGGCTGACTCGATGTTTTTGAGTTTTCTGGCGAATACGGCCAACTCTGTTTTGCTAGCATTGAGCCGAATTTTCCAATTTTCGTAATATGTTATTATTTGCTCCATATAAGCACTGAGGTTGTTAATCGCCTCCTGCGTGGTGTTGGAGTGGGAATAGGGGGCTATATCGTCAGCGTAAAACGCTAAGGAAGTATCAGGGTGGGAAGGAAGTTCTGCTATGTAATAGCTGTGGCGATTGTACTGTTCCCTGAGGTACCCCCGCCTTGATCTCTTTCCGGTTTGAGAGGGATCCGCTAATAAGCACTGAGAAGCACTGCGCCCGACGAGGTATGATGCAACTAGCGCTGCCATGCGCAATGGGAAATTGTACTTAATGAAAAGTTTGTGCAGCCAGCCGTTGTGATTCCACCTACATCCGACAACTACGGAAGGTTTAGTAGGGCAATCACAGCCACAGCCAAAAAGTGCATGCCAAGGGGATATCGCAAGATGTATATTCCGAGTTGGAGCAGGACGATCGAGGAACTATACCAACAGTACTTAGAATTGGGCGATCCAGAAGTAGCAGATGAAATTCTTCACAGCCTTGATGCAGCTAGGCGTGAAAAATGGATGAATACCGTTGAACATCCCGATTTTTCTAAATCCAGCAGACAAGCCTGGTCCTTGTTGAGGAAGCTGGGAGGTACTAACTGCATCCCTCGAGAAAACATTTCCATTACACCAAATGCTGTTGCATCACATATAGTTAACACATCCAGAGCGCCTAAGGACCGTGGACACACAACAGAGATAAAACGTGAGCTTAGAACTCCTAAGTCTAATTGTGCAGAGGAAACACCTCCTTATTCACGAGTGACGACCATTCACTGTGGAAGAGATCACAGCTGCTTGTAAGCAAATTAAAGCAGGAAAGCCCCTGGAATTGATGGAATTCATCCTGAGCTCATTTTACACAGCGGCAAATATACACGAAAGTGGCTCGCTTGCTTCTATACATCAGATATTTTAAATAAATGCAAGATACCCCCGACACTTAAGCAGGTGAAAATCATAGGCATCCTAAAACCTGGAAGACCCAACAATAGGCCAGAGAGCTACCGACCTATTTCGTTGCTGAGTGTAATTTACAAACTGTTAGAGCGACTTATTTACAACAGAATATGACCAAGAATCTTAGAGAGCGTACCGATAGAGCAGGCCGACTTTCGACCAAACAGAAGCTGCGCTGATCAGGTCCTATCCCTGACAGCTTTCATTGAGGCCGGATTTCAAAGACAATAAAAAACATCAGCTGTATTCATTGATCTTACAGCAACCTATGATACAGTTTGGAGGCATGGCTTCATCTGTAAGTTTGCACGGTAGATATCTTGTCTAAAGACAGTTAAGCTAATTGAGGATATGCTCAGTAACAACGTTCATGGCTATCTTGGGTAACTCAAAAAGTAAAATAATAAAGCTGAACAACGGTTTACCCCAAGGATCGGTATTGGCACCACTCAATCTGTATATAGCCGACATGCCTGAAACAGTATCAAGGAGATTTGGATATGCAGATGACTGGGCAATAGCTACACAAAACAAACACCTCGAAGTAGCAGAAATTATTCTTACTGAAGATTTAAACACCTTGGGGCAATATTTCCGTACTAAGTGGAGACTCCAAGCGCAGTAAAAACTGAAAGCTCATGTTTCCATTTAAATAACAAATTGGCCAACCAAGAAATTGAGATATTTTTTGAAGAGAAGTTGCTGAAACATAATAAAAACTCAAAATACCTCGGAGTAACCCTGGATGGGACAGTTTCCTATAAAAAGCACCTAACAAACTTTGCTGCAAAAGTTAACACCAGAAATAATATCCTGCAGAAATTATGTGGTGCCACATGGGGATCTTCGGCCACTGCTTTGAGATCTTCGGCCTTGGGATTGACATATTCGGCGGCGGAGTACTGTGCCCCGGTATGGCTCAACAGTGCACATACCAAACTGGTGGATTGCCAACTTAACAGTCACTACTATGCGCCTCATATCAGGCACTATCAAATCTACCCCAGTTGACTGGTTGCATGTTTTGAGTCATATACCACCTCCAGACCTCCGAAGGCAAGATGCGCTTTTAAGGGAATATAGAAAAATAGTGCATGACCCCGAACTCCCAGCCAACTCTGATATGAATGATCTGCGATTAAACATACTTCGATCTAGACACTGAGGGAAGCTAGTTTACTTCGCGCTGAAGATTTCAACATCACCGAAGCCTCGAGAGAGAGATGGGAGAGAAATGCATCAGCCGAAAGCCTGCGTGCATAACGGAGAAGCCACCGGGTTTTGACCTACCACGAAAAACTTGGTGAACACTAAACCGAATCCGGACGAGCCATGGTATATGCAAAGATTCCCTATTCAAATGGGGGAAAAAACAATCCCCACAGTGTGACTGCAGCGCTGATAGGCAAACCGTCAGGCACATTGTGGAAGAGTGTCCACTGAGATCGTACGATGGCCACCCGACTGATCTCCTGTTTGCGACTGAAAGTACAATAGAATATATTGTCACGACTAGCAACCGTCCGAACGTTTTTGTGCTACCCTATAGAACTAGCCGCCGCCGTGCCGCTCGCTTCTCTATCTGTATGACTCATCGCCCGGCCGGTCGCGAAGTTTCAGGATCGCTGGTGGCCTCGTCGAGATCATATAGAGTGGCCTCGGAATACTTCGCGAATATTCGTGATAGATTTAAGATTATATATAAGCAGACCTAAGGTGAATGTTAGTCAGTCAGTTAGTTCAGTTCAGTTAATCATTGAGTGTTGAATAGATATTAGTGGTAAAGTTATAAGACTAGTTTAGTGAGTTAAATTGTATACAGTGGTAGTGAATAAAGAGAGTATTAGTTGAAAATAGCAAAGTTGTAATTCTGTTAAGAACCCACGGGAAAAACGTAACATTTGGTCTCAGAAGAGGGGCAAGTAAGTCAACGAGACCGTTTTGATTCTGTGAAAATGTTATAACATCCTATGGTCAATACGAGGCAACAAACGGCAGAAATGGAGCAAATTAATAAAATATTGGCCGATTTTATGGAAAATCTAAATGCTGAGAGACAAATAGAACAGGACCGGCTGCAGAAAATTTTTCAAGATCAAGAAGATGAGAAGCAAGCGGATCGGGAAGAGGATGAACGTAAAAGGCAAGCAGAACAGGACCGGCTACAGAAAATTTTACAAGACCAAAAAATAAAAGGCAAGCAGAACAGGACCGGCTTCAGAAAATTTTACAAGATCAAGAAGACAAAAGGCAAGCTGAACGGGAGGAGGATGAACGTAGAAGGCAAGCTGAACAGGACCGACTTCAGAAAATTTTACAAGATCAAGAAGATAAAAGGCAAGTAGAACAGGACCAGCTTCAGAAATAGATGCTGGATGTAATTCTCGGCGAGCAAGGAAAATTACAGGAGATATTGGACGGGCAAAATGAGAAATTTGAAAAAGAAGTAGGTAATATACAAAAAGAAGTTGGAAATGTACAAAAAGAAGTTGGACATGTACAAAAAGAAGTTGGGAGTGTACAAAAAGAAGTAGGAAACGTACAGCAAGAAATGAGGAATCTACAAGCAGAATTTATCAGACTAAAAAATCAAGGACCTACCGATAGGGTATTCGCCACAGGGCATAACATCAAACCTCCAACCTATGACGGTCAAACCTCCTCGACAATGTACAGAAGGCAATTTGAAGCCGCTGCTGTTGCCAACGGTTGGAATAACGAAGAAATGGCTACATCACTGGTGGTAGCGCTTCGTGGGTCTGCCCTGGAACTACTGCAGACCGTTCCCATCAGCCAACAAGGGAAATATGACATACTTGCAGCTGCCCTGGAGAGACGATTTGGAGACCAACATAGAAGACAACTGTATCAGGCACAAGTTAAGTCCCGAGATCAGAAGCCTGGTGAAAACCTGCAAGAATTTGAGGCAGACATTAGACAGACGTCTCATTCAATTGGCCTACCCGGGAGCGACAGAGGAATTTCAAGAGGAACTTGCTGCCCAATATTTCGTGGATGGTGTCAGAGATCCAGAAACTCAGAAGATGTTACGTCTAGCCAAATTTGATAGCAGCCGTGAAGTTTTGGGTAGAGCTCTGGAAATCGAAGAGGCCTGTAACATCTCTAAGCCAGCAATCAGGGAAGTATCCATCAAGGAAGAAAATTTGGTGAACAATTGTGAACTAACTGAAATGGGCGGTATTTTGAAGAAATTAACCGAAGTTCTTCAGGCCACGGGGAGATTCCGGGAGTCACTAGAAGTTAGGCCATACAACCGTAAGCAGTGCTATAGATGTGGCAAGACTGGACACTTCAAAAGGGACTGTCGAGTACAAAGATTCCAGGAGCCAATAGAAGATAGGCCACATAGCCGAAATACATCAAATCAGTGCTATAGATGTTTGATACTGGACATTTCAGAATGGATTGTCAAGTACGGATATTCCGGGAGCCAACAGAAGTTAGACCATGTAATCAAAAGGCTATAAATCAGTGCTATAGATGCGGCAGGACTGGGCATTTCAAAAGGGACTGTCAAGTACAAAGATTCCGGGAGCCACTAGAAGATAGGCCACGTAACCGAAATGTTTCAAATCAGTGCTATATATGTGGCAACATTGGGCATTTTAAGAGAGACTGTCGAGTACAACTACGACCTACAGCTCCATCCAGAGACAACAGCAGTTCAAAGCCAAGTCAGGAAGAGTTGAAACAATATAAATTTAAGGCTAAGCACAGGGAAGGAAGATGGCATAGTAATACAGATGCTTTATCCAGAAGGTCATGTGAGGATAATTATAAACATCGCCAAAGAATTGACCAACGAGAAGGAATCACTCCCATTAGGCGAATCAGGTTTAAGGTTGATCAGCAGTGGACCACAGAGCAACTAAAGAGAGATCAGCTTGATGAAAATGAAATAGCACTACTACTGAGAGCTAAGGAAGAACGTCAACCAAGACCAAGCTGGAGAGATATTTCAACTAAGGGATCTACTTTTAAATCTCTGTGGGCTCAGTGGGACTCCCTGGTAGTTGAAAATGGGCTCCTTAAACGAGCCTGGGAAAGCGCCGATGGCAAAGTAGTGAAGACGCAGTTAGTGGTACCAAGGAGGAGGGTATCGGAAGTTCTGGACGAAGTACATAATAGAAAGTTTGGTGCTCATCTCGGAGTTAACGGAATGATTCACAAGATCCGTGACAGATTTTACTGGGTGAACTACTGCCAGGATGTGAAATCATGGTGCCAGCAGTGTTCAACCTGTGCCTCAAGTCAAGGACCCCAGACAAGATCCAGTGGGAAGATGAAACAGAATGATGTGGGACTACCGTTTGAACGTCTCGCCAGTGACCGAATGAAGGCTCGATATAATCTCCAAGCTAACTCTAGGGGATTTCGGATGAACGATAAAGTATGGTTATATAACCCGCAAAGGAAGAAAGGAAGATCTCCCAAGCTAACACCAGTATGGGAAGGACCCTATACGGTCATCAAAAGAATTAATGACGTTGTGTATAGAATTCAGCGTAGCCCCAAAAGCAAACTGAAAGTTGTCCACCTCGACAGGTTGAAAGCATATCACGGACATGAAGTATCTGATCGGGACGATCAGGTTTAAGAGGGAGGCAATGTCACGACTAACAACCGTCCGAACGTTTTTGTGCTACCCTATAGAACTAGCCACCGCCGTGCCGCTCGCTTCTCTATCTGTATGACTCATCGCCCGGCCGGTCGCGAAGTTTCAGGATCGCTGGAATTATCTCGATGGCCTCGTCGAGATGATATAGAGTGCGGCCTCGGAATACTTCCCGAATATTCGTGATAGATTTAAGATTAAGATTAGTTCGGTTCAGTTAATCATTGAGCGTTGAATAGATATTATTGGTAAAGTTATAAGACTAGTTTAGTGAGTTAAATTGTATACAGTGGTAGTGAATAAAGAGAGTATTAGTTAAACATAGCAAAGTTGTAATTCTGTTAAGAACCCACGGGAAAAACGTAACAATATAAATAACTTAGATGTACGTTTGTGACCCATGTATATGATTGTGTTCGTTTTCTATATACAACTTTTTATGATTGTATGATTGTATGAGATGTGTATAAGCCATACGATAAATAAAAATAAATAAATGCCATATGTATGTTAAGGCATTCGCGCCAACTTCGTTTCGTGGCTACATCACGACAGGGCAGCTGTGTCAGTGCAAAAATCCGGTTGATGTAACCATCCTTCTCTAGTTTATTATTCTTTGTTTAACACCATAAGTACATACATTTTTTAATAATTTTAAAATGCTTTTTGGCCAAAAACGTTGTCGCTTAACGGCTCGTGTCTTTATTTCTACGCCGCGGGTGCTAAACGCTTCCTTTATGACCTAGATATTAAACACGATACATTATCTTTAACATTATTAAAAATACTATGATTTCTAATTCCAAAAGAACTAATTTTCGTAACGTATTAGTATATCATAAAAATTAACACTTATCAAACAGTGGCGATTTTTACATTTAATTAAGGAAGAGCACCCTAACTAACTGGCCGTTAAAGATGCCCTAGGGCGATAAAGTTTTGTTTAACGCCCGGAAAGGAGGTCATGAAAGTTTAGATAAAGTCCGATCATGTATAAAAATACTTTATATCTTTTCTAACATGGTTAAATATATAACTACCTTACCTTCTAGTGCTAAAAAATTAATGACTACACATATATTGATCACCTATAAAATATCATAAAATAGTAATAAAACTCACCACTATCGACTAGATGTTGCCACGTAGGAAATCGTTTCTTGACTCTTAAAGACACCCTCATCAGGGTCACTACATAAGCTAAAACTGCGTATCTCACTATGTTTCTTCTCATCAGTCTTTGTCTCTCACCCTGAATTCAAATAATTTAAATTGTTTTAAGGCCATAATAAGAACAATGAAAAATTGAGATCTGGTTGTAGTCAAAATTAGTATGTGCCAAAAGGAGAAAAATCGGGGCAAAAATCTATTAGGAGTCCCTTTTAAAGAAGAAAAGAATTGAATAGCTGCAATAAATAAAAAGTTATGTATATGCGTTGCATTAATTTCTTCAAATAGTATTAGGAAAAGCAAACATTGCAGATAATATAAAAAATCTCAGAAGCAAAAATGCAAATAATCCAACTATATTTTTGCTGGCATAGATAGGGCTAGTTTAGGCTAGTCGTCTCGTATGTATAATACATATATACTTAAATATGTCAGCATATCCTATACTTTGGGGAGAAGTGGGAGGTCTCGACTGCTTTGGATTAAAAATCAAAAATTTCAATTTTTACTCAAAAAGAAACCATATTTTCTGCTTAGGTGTTAGTTTGGGTAATACGCTTTCCACACTTGAGAATCACGTAACCGATATATATATAAAAATATATTTAACATTTTTTTCGTATAACCAAACAGCCGAATCCTCCCCACCCCGTGGGAGAAATCGGCTTACCTTCTAGGATGTTTTGGCCGAATGAAATATAGATCAGTTTTCATTCGGATTATACTTTATTTTCTAGAAAAATATAAAAATAATACTTTATATTCTAAGTAAACATAAAAGATATTCTGCTGCTATATATAACTTATGAATAAATAAAAAAAAAACATTATTACTTTATCTTAGGTCGTAAATTTTATATATAAAATAATGACTGTTTTATCTTCTAAAACACATAAATTATCCATAAAGCATTCTGCTGCTATTTGAAACGTATGAAAATAGATCAGAGAATCATTATTACTTTATCTAACGTCGTAGCCTCTGCAATTAAAATTAAGTCTGAAGGAGGACTGCATGGGAGAGGAATACTCAAAATATGGAGAACGCAATTTTACAAGAAGATCCTCTGCCCCAATCTAAGTTATATCCTCAATAACCGGGAAATGAAAAGTTGATGTCGCTCCTCTCTTGCGAAGGAATAATACCAGCAAATTCGATTCTTTTATTGTTAAAATCTGACCAATAAAATAGTAGAAATGATCTGTCTGATTTGTATAACTTTTTCTTTCCGGAACCCTACAAAGACAAAATCATGCAAGCCTATGATGACATTTTCATCTAATTTTGGAAAGGATTCAAGAGAATCATCAGACTTGTCCTCAGAATGAGAAATATCTGCATCACTGCTACTTTTTTTATTTCCTATGAAAATGATTCCCATTTCTGCCCTGTATCCTTGACACCATTTTTGCTCTTTCATTTCGAACGTTAATCGTAACTTTTGCTCTCACAGCCTATGGTCGCTACCTACTACAAATTTGTTTATTTGTTTAATACCGTGACATGTTTTTCAACAGTGCAGGAGGAAGCCCAAAAACATATCTCCTCTATGATTTCTCTCTTCGTATCCTAGGGCAGTCTCTGCTTCATCAGATTTTGATCCAAGCTTTATGTTGAAGTCTCCCATAAGGATCATATACTGGGATTAGTCTTGTTGCATAGGCCTTGAGATATCTTAGTATAGGCTCTCCACTTTTTCGTCCTCGTGGTCGCCTGTGGGCGCGTAAACCTGGATGACTTTTAAGCTATATATTTGGTTTAGCTTCAGGATCAGATATATAAGCCTTGAGCTTATTTACCTTACCTTTTGTTCCACCTCTATTTACAAATCTTCATAAAATAGAGCCGCTTGCTCTGGCTCCAGGGTGTAAACAGCACAAGTGCTAGTTTAGTGACGCTAATGAAGGTGAAAAATTTAAAGGAAACTGGAAAAACGGTCGACGATCCTTAAGATTTGTTTTTTGTGTTACCTGTGAACCATAAATCCCACTCCACCCATTATAGTGCAAGAGGTGTCGTTAAAAACTACCGGCACATCAGCTGTTTATGAAAATAATAACAAGACTTACAAATAAGCTTGACAATTACCAACCGCAAGGGCAAGCTGGCTTTCGGCGAGGATATGGAACAAACGACCACCTACAAGTGATCAAAACCTTGAGAAATGCGTGGAGTACAATTAACCGCTCATCCTCATTTTTGTAGACTATGAGAAGGCGTTTGATACCATTGACCAACATAAAATGCTTTCGGACTGCCGTATAGACACATCATGTGTTAGGCTCCATAAAGATACAGGCAAGTTCAAATTTGAACGAGAAGTTCGCCAGGGTGACACCATATCGCCAAAACTATTTACAAATCTATTCGAATATATGCTGAAGGAGACAGACTGAAAAACTTAAGAGTAAACATAGATGGAGAAAACTTGGACGCAGTCGATTATGTCTTGATTTCAGATTGAATTGACAAACCTATATCCTACAAGATCTAGAAAAAGCATCAAAAAGTCAGACCAAAGATCAATTCTTCAAAAAAATAATTTATCACAAATCTGGTGATGACTGGTAATATCTCCTTGACTGGTAATATCTCCTTGAGGTGCAACATCTTACAAATATCTTGGACATGAAATTCGTGTGGGCCGAGATAATCAAACTGCTGAGTTTCAGAAAAGAATAGCTCCCCTAGGCGGCGCGGCGTTTGGGAATCTGAAGGATGTATTTAGGTCAGACATCCCGGTATGTCTGAAAAGAAAGGTGTTTGACCAGTGTATCCTGCTTGATATGACATATGGACCGGAAACAGTGACACAACGAGCTATGGAGAGAGCCATATTGGGTATCTCTTTAAGAGGCAGAATCCAGAACAACGAAATAAGAAGAAGAATAGGTGTAGTGGATGTCGTCAGGATAATATTGCGAGAACGACTGACAACAAATTGACCAAGAAAATCCTTGAGTGGAGGCCGAGACATGAAGCTTACAGATACAGAGGTAGACTACCGACTGATGATATAAAGCGTGTAGAGAAGAGTGGCACAGATTACGGGATGCCTATGTTCAACAGTGGACGCGACAGGGCCAATGATGATGATGATGATAGAAAATACTTTCTTCTTCACCTGTGTTCTGGACATGTTAACCTGCCTTTCTATTGTAGTTGCTCTTCTTTCAATGCTTTGCTTTGGACTAGTTCTGGGGTCTCTGTTGACTTTGATTATTTCTTCGCCACCCTTTTTCATTTTGGAAATGGTCCTATTTGCTCTATAAATTCACATACACCAAATGTTTTGAAGTTACTTGGTAAATCCAAATGCAATTATTTAATCGTTGCTTGATGTAATCGTTTCTTGTTGAAATTTGCTTCTCGGAATTTTCAGCGCTCTCTAATCGCTTCTTCGTTTCGGTACATAATTGTTGTTCATGTAATAAAAATTGAAATAACGATCATTATGATAATAGCCAGCAGAGGAGGCGTTAGTCGAATCCTTTGTACCGTCATCATCCTATCGTTCAATCTTTACCACCATCGCTTCAAGTTTCCCCGAATCTTCTACGCATCAGGCCGCGTGTATCCATAATCGTCAGTATCATGTCAGAACTATTTTGTACTGTTCTTGGACCGTTTGGAAGACGAGATCCTGGAGTTTTGACTCGCATAGACCGTGATCAAAGTAGCTTCGTCGTTGCAATACCGTTTCTTACCGTGTGATACCGACGTGTATCATCGCCATCCATGCCGAATTCGTCTATCTTTCTCTGACAAGAATCGATTTTTGAACGGGCGGGCCGGGTTTTTAGAGTGAAACCTTCATTAGAAGCACTGAATCTAGAGAGTATGCTGCTGAACGTTTTACACACAAAACTACAAAATGGGTGATACGGCGCCGGCGAGGCAAATCTTGCAAAATGCTTAAACTGGCGCGGACATCGAATAATATATTCACAATTCGTGTCAGCCACTTTGCATACAATAAAAATGTTATTCTTTTTGTGCGGATGAAGTTTCACTTCTGGTATGTGGTCCACAAGCACATTTTCTTTATTGTAATATAATATTATATATTTTCGAATATCATCAAATATTTCAGATGTGCCAGATTTGATTCCTTTAATCTGTATGTATACTGGGGAAGCACACTACGGTTTTCCAAGCGGAAATTTTTGCGATCATGATGAGAGTCTGGGAGTCCCTAAGGCTCAATGTCGATGGCAGGAGGATTTTCTTTTGCTCCACAGCAAGGCCGCACTCTTGGCGCTGAAGTCGGCCCGCTCGCCCTCCTTGTTGGTAAAGGAGTGTAGGAGCTGGCTTGCAAAGCATAAAAAGGCTACGCTGCGCTGGTCCGGCTACCGGAACACTGGGGTGTCCCGAGGCCGCTGACGCCTTAGCCAGGGATTGTTCAGCACGTAGATACTTAGGACCTGATGCCTGTGTGTAGATCGTTCAGAGTGTTCGCCAAAGAGCTTTGGAGGCCTGGACGGAGGGTCGGACCGAAGAGGTATGGCGGACGGTTCCGGGGATGAGACAGATGAGGCTCATGATACATGGACCCGCGAAGAATCTCATCAGGGGGTTGCTGGGCTTACCTAGGGAGGGCAAAGCCCTACATAGGGCACTGCAGACTTAGACGGCACCTGACTCTGCTGAAAATTGCCGTGGAGGGGGAGTGTAGATGGTGCATGGAGGACGATGAGACCCCATACCATCTATTTATGGTATTCCCCGTCTTTGCGTGGTCAAGACTCAGAATCTTTGGCGCGATGGCGGTCGAGCCAGATTCAGTACATCGTGTTAGTCTGAAGGGGATGCGGGCTTTCTTAAGGAAGTGCAGCATCCTGGAGGTTCTCTTATGCGGGCTGGGGGCACAACGGGCCCAATTGGTGGCCTAAGTGCAGAACCGATAGGGACCACCTTTTCTGATGCTGATACTGAAAAATCTCTATGCCCATTCGGTCTCCACATTTATTATACAGTTTAGTAAAAAAAGGGTGTGTGCTCAAGACCGCACGTCAGAAATGAAAACTTCAAAAAGAGCACTTTGCTCCAGATTATTCGGGTTTGCAGTAATAAAACATTATGTTCTGACGTATCGCACCGAAACTCAAAATGGCGAAGAGTTTAAATTCAACTAGCTCACCTTGTATAAAGGGTATAATTATTTGTATAGTGCATTTTTGCACGATTTTTTACGTAGATTCTCGTTAAGTAATCGATTTTATATATAAAAAATATTTTTCACAGAAAAAAGTAACCTTTCATTTCTTTGACCTACAAACATTTTCGAAACAGAGAAGCATTCAAAGAATGTTTCCTCGAACCTCTTTGGACGCTAGAACAACGCAAATTGACCTTTTTAAAAAATATTGCCAACAAAATACTCGCCATTTTCAGTAAGGGTTGGAAGACATGCAAAAAGAACGTGCGAAGAAAATTTCATCAAAATGTATTCTTTTTTCGTGAATTATCGTGTATCAAACAAACATTTTTAAAAATCACATATTTAACGTAATAAGTCAGAAACGCAAAATCGGGTCGCCGAAAACGTGCCAAATCTAAAATTTCTACTCCAGAAAAATAAATTTAACGCTGACTTTACAGGAATGAGCGATAGCGCCTGACGGCTCTGTTTCATTCACTCTCCAAGAAACAGTGCACCAAACGGGCCTGACTGTTTGTCTCTCTCATTTGGTTAAAGTTTCGACATTAACCGAATGAGCGTCACATAGCTGTACCTGACGTGTCACGTCTCACGGCCCAGTCTCATTCATTACTTAAGAAAAAGTGTGCTTAATGCGCCTAAAGAACCTTTCACATAAAAAATTTCTCGAAGTTGGAGTACGTATAGGTATATGTAGTTCTCAAATTGAAAATGTATGCATATATTTCGTCACTAAATTAGCAATCGTTTCGCATATAGAATATTTAGGTTTTAAGGCTTTTATGTTTTATTAAACGACACAGTATAGTATTTAGCAATATTGATGCCTGCAAAAAATATTTATGTGTATTTAGGTAGGTATATCCTAATTTCAAAGCATTACATGTGTTAGGTGTACCCATAATGTGTGTCAAATAGATAAGATTGAACGTGTCCGAATAACCTGCTTAAAATACATTGGCTGTAAGCGCTTTCGATGACATCTTATTAATTATAATGAGACTGTAAATCTTATTAAATTAGGTTTGTTAAACAAGAAACTAATCGAGTTTGATATATTTATTTACAAATTATTTCACATTCAAATTGATTGTGTTGATCTTCTGCCACTTATTAATTTTTACGTACCTCCACGAGCTCCGAAAGAGATGGATACATTTTTTGGTCCTGATTGGCATCGGACCTTGTATGGCCAATTTTCTTTTGTAATGATTAAAAAAGTCTCTTGCCTGAATTTCCCGTGATCCGTATTTAATGATCACAATTTATTATTTTTTGAAGTGAAAATTTCTTTAAGCGTATTCAGCCGTAGCCTACCGATAGATCTAGCCGTGACACTCATCTCCGCTACGCCAGTGACGTCACAACTGTAGGTGTAATTGAGCAAATAATGGACAAAATCGAGTTGCGTTCTTTTACATATTTACTCCAATATCTCCGAACCTAATTGAGCTATCAAAATTATTTTTTTACTATTGTAAAGTGCAGAGTTTGGCGCTTCTATCGAAGTATAAAATGGTGGATATTTTGTATTCTAAATATGCTTAAAACATCGATAACTGTTGCAGTTCAGAAATTATGCAGGCAAATATTCACCAATCGAAAAACTTTTTTGTTTTTAGGAATTTCCTTTAACATGCAGCGAAGAAACTGTAGATAAAAGTCCAAAAATATTTCTGATACTAAAATCGTTATTGTCACTTTTATAGTTTAGGCGCTGTGATATTTTATAGCGCGCAGAATTTAAAAATTCTGATAACTCGTCACATCGGCGCCGGCAGAGTTTTTAAATTCTGCGCGCTATAAAATATCACAGCGCCTAAACTATAAAAGTGACAATAACGATTTTGGTACCAGAAATGTTTTTGGTCTTTTATCTACAGTTTCTTCGCCGCATGTTACAGGAAATTCCTAAAAACAAAAAAGTTTTTCGATTGGTGAATATTTGCCTGCATAATTTCTGAACTGCAAAAGTTATCGATGTTTTAAGCATATTTAAAATAGAAAATATCAACCATTTTATACTTCGCCAGAAGCGCCAAACTGTGCTCTTTACAATAGTAAAAAAATTATTTTGATAGCTCAACTAGATACGAAGATATTGGAGTGAATATGTAAAAGAACGCAACTCGATTTTATCCATTATTTGCTCAATTACACCTACAGTTGTGACGTCACTGGCATAGCGGGGATGAGTGTCAGGGCTAGATCTATCGGTAGGCTACGATTCAGCACATTTTTCCTGGGTAGGGCGCCACCAGATTTAAGGCGTCAAACGTAAGATCAGTCAGTCAGTCTTAACGCTCATTTGTAGCTTTTTAGCATTGTTCCCCAAAACGGCTAAAATCCCGAATTTGGCACGCTTTTAGGCAATACATGAAGGTAGGCGACGGTCAATTATTTTTGGTGATCCGTGTTTTCATGTTCCAGTTATTATGTCAAATGTGCAATCTTAATTATTAATTTTGATGAAATTCTCTGGATACATTCTATTTGAGGGTTGAGGATCTCCTATTGATTTGGTAAGAATCGAAAAATGGTGAGAATTTTTTAGGGCGTATTTATTTTTGAAACTTGGTCACTTTGGATCTCTAGCACCGAACAAGTCGAAAAACGAGACAAGAAAACTGCTGAGCTGAAAAATATATTATAACATTAAAAAAAGGCATGCATTAAATACAGAAAAACATTAGCTGTAGCACCTAAAGATTTTCATATTTTCATTTATTGATTTACCTTAAAAGGAAATATACTTTTGATCAAAAATATTACCGAGTATGATGCACTTAAATGTATTAAATAGAAATATTGGGGTATTGATGATTTTAATTATAACAGTTTGTTGTTTAGTCTGGAGAAGGGGCTTATTGTGCCGATAGTTACTGTTTTGTGTGACGCTTTTTTACAAACGGGACAGTTTCCAGCTGTCTGGAAGACTTCCATTATCAGACTTCTGACTGATAAACTTCTTACGATCTTGGACATTTTACTGCCCAACATGTTAATTGGCATGCCGTCTCGTCTGTTCAGTGGGGTTCACAGTACTGCGACGTTTCTGAGCAGGATTTCAACTCATATTTCCCGAAATATTGATCGGTGGTATTGATCATTTGTGTAGATGCTGCTTCACAAGTTGCAGTATTATGGTCTTAGCAGGTGTGCATCTGGTTTGCGGGTTACCTGGGTCATAAAAACAGATAGTGGAGGTGGTTGGAGTGAAACCCGAATCCGTGGCAGTGAGATACGGATTTCTGCAGAGTCCTGGGACCTTTATTGTTCAGTCTTGCTCTGCGCACCTCTTACGCAGTTAATACACGGCTTTTGTCTGCTTTCAGGTCTGAGCACTCAAGTTTGGCTATTGGCAGTGTGAATGGGGATCCTAATTGAGTTGGTTCAGAGCGTGTATATAGGATTAAAAGCAATTAGAAATAAGTTCCAGTTGAATAACTTTACTGCAATTCATGTAGAAGTGCCTTGTGTGGATCAGGCTAGAAATCTTGACGTCACCTTGAATACCAATTTGAACTCTGAGGCTCAAGTCGCGAGAAAATTAACAGCTGTTTATATGAAATAAAGCTTATATGCATTTAAATATATTTTTCTGGAAATATTTGAATTGAATGATGATCGAGCCATTAATATATGCTCTGTTGAGTTATTGTGATGTATTTTCTTATACATGTTTAGCTGCTGAATTTCAGCGAAAAACTTAAACGGCTCAGAACCCATGTATTAGGCATGGTGTGGGTATGTTTGTTTTTGATCATATTACCCCTACATATATACACACAACAGGCATTTAAGGTTCGAACAGCGAGTTATGCTTCATTTTGCATTTTCTATGTATAGTCTATTTAAAAAGAAATATCCAGTGTACCTTCGGCAGCTTATAGTTGCCATAAATGATGTTCAAGACTGGAATCTTAGGGGTATTGTAAGGTACCTATACTTGTGCGACTACCGGGCATATAACTCACTTAAAAATGAAAATTGCACTAAGCTGAAGTCTGAAGGGGATGCACTGCGCGCAGTGTATATGAAAGTAGGCTCCTGGAACAGGGCTCGAAAAGATTTTATCAATACATAGGCAATACTGCGAGCTCAAAACTACAAGGCTTTGTTCCAAAGGACGCAGCCTCTTCCCGAAGTTAGCCCTGTAGAGGCATCCATAGAATCTGTCTCCTTTATCCCTGAAATAGTGGAGGATGTGCTACAGGGTATCAGGACTTCCGCTAGCCCGGGACCTGATGATGTGTCACCTGTCCTATTTAACAACTGTAGAGCTTCCCTGCCCGCATCCTTGCGCAAGCAAGGACCGAATCGTTCAACAATGGAGTGGTGCCTAAAACGTGGAAAAACGCTATCGTTATCCCAATTTACAAAAAAGGTGACAAGCATCTAACCCAAAACTATAGACCAATCAGCTTGACATCGACTGTGTGTAAATGCATGGAAAAAATTATAGTAAAAGAAGTAACCAGCTTCCTCCAGCTTAATCTACATGAACGCCTAAGCAGCCAACATGCCTGTACACGATCTGTAACATCAAACCTTTTGTCCAGCCTTGAACTATGGACATAATACGCTAATGATATGTACCCCATAGATGTTATATACCTGGAGTTCGAGAAGGCTTTTGACACGCTTGGTGAACTGGATTCGTAACTATATTTCCAACCGCACATACCAGGTCAGAATTGGCCGTACTGTTACCGGCAGGCATGGGGTTGTTAGTGGTGTGCCCCAGGGATCCGTGCTTGGCCCGCTATTATTCACAATCTATGTGTGCGACATTGCTGAGAACATGTCATATGTAACAAGTATGTACGCGGACGACACAAAATTATTCTGTGACCCTACCACGCGACATGCCTCACTCATGGGTGATCTAGCTGAATTGGATAGATGGACAAATCGGTGGCTTCTTAGACAGAACGCTGATAAATGCACGGTACTGCAGATTGACCATAACAACCCTCTGCTACATTATTACATTAATAATGTGGAACTTAGGAGTGTGACCGGGCAAGTTGACTTGGGGGTACATATCGCTCACGAACTGAAGTGGGGAATTGATATAAATAGAATTGTCAAAAGGGCTAACACTAGGCTTTACTTGATACGTCGACGCTTTAGAAACTTATCCCCTGATCTGTTCTTAACCGCCTACAAGACTTACGTGAGGCCAAATTTGGAACTAGCTGTGATACTGTGTGGAGTCCCTACTTCAGGAAGGACATTGGCCTTCTGGAGCGAGTCCAAAGGAGGGCAACCAGAATCCCACCTACCATCAGGCACCTAACTTATGACGAACGACTAAGGGCCCTTAAAGTAACAACTTTGGAGGAGCGAAGAAGCTGAGGGTGTCTTATTGAGGCCTACAAAATTGTGCATGGACGTTAGACCTGCGATGTGGACTTTTTCCGGAGAAGCCGTAACCTACACCTGCGTGGACACTCACTTAAACTCGAAGTGCAGCCCTACCACAGACTCTCTAGAAAGTTTTTCTTTCTAGCCGTCTAGTGAACCAATGGAATCTCCTGCCTGAATGGGTGGTTGCGGCTCCTTCCGTGACCAGTTTTAAAACCAGACTAGACCGCCATTTAAACTTCTAGTTTGACAATCTTTGGTAAGACTGCAATGCTTAAGACATTGCGACAGTTTATCGGTCCTACCGCCTACTGTCAGAACAGAATAATAATAATAATAATAATAATAATAATAATAATAAAATGCTTAAATTATGACGTTAAGAAATACTCAAAGCCACAAAGTAAAAAAAATGCATTTTAACATAATACGTACTTACCGCACCAGGAATCCCCGCGTTTAAAAAAAGGGCTAATGTATCTGGCCATGGTAACAGTTTATACTGGTCCCACCATCGCTTCACAACAAGCGAAACGTAAAATCCTAACACGAAGGACATTGGTATCGTTTCACTCTGTTGTCCAAAGTACATTCTTATTCGCTCGAATATCCTGCAAAAATAAATTGATATAATATACCTAATCTAAATTGAACCGGCATAAAATATTCCAGCAACTACATAAA
>MU193322.1:904-24316 GCA_016904865.1 Pissodes strobi | reverse complement strand
TTAATCATCTCCTGATGATGCTAACATGGTTAGCGAAACGCGCGTCGAGTGCAATAATTCTGTTTCGGTAGTGTGGACAAAACTCTGTTTTAGTGTATGTTATTCATCCCATGTAATTTAGTCAATATTATTAAAACACGTAGACTGCCGCACTAGAAAAAAAAAGCGGTTTCACGGGCCACCGGGGTTTTATTAAAATTTCGAACTTTAAAAACAATTAAGACATAATATATGAGGAGAAAAGTTACTTTTTACATAAAGGGTTGCAGTTACCTCTGTGAATCATATATGACTCACGTGGCGTCGGAAACTAAATAGCATATTTGCGCCACGTGAATCATATTTAATTCACGGTTAATTATGGCAACGCCGCCTGCCCTACCTATTTTGTAGCCGAATCAGGTATGCAGCCGCCAGTCAGAAGGGAATTAGTTTAGTTCTTACCGGAGTATATCGGTGAACGTATCGTTTGTGTTCAGAAATGGCGCGAAACTCTTACGAAAGTGAACAAGAAAAGCTTCAACAGCTTATGACTGAAACTCTGGATATGAGTGATGAAGAGATTCCTGATCCATTTCAAGATAACTCAGAAGATGAGTATATACCTAGCGAGACATCGTCATCGGACTCTGAGTGTACAAATTACAAAATTCTGCCTACAAAAAAGCGCAAAAGTAACGACAGCCAGGTAGGTTAGTAAATAGTAGGTTGGGAACACAGAAAGAACTGAAACATTATTTGCTAATATACGAACAAATACGTACAATATTTTGTTACGTCGGCAAAATAATATTGCATAAAAAATATTGTTTATTCTTCTTTCTTCCCACTTTCAATCTAAGATTTTAAAACTGTGGTCGAGCTTGTTTTTATATATCACAAGACAAATATTTCTTATTTGGAGCCCTTTTCATATACCTCTTTTGTATTTCAGGGGATTAGTACTACGCATCAACGAGCTGATCCAAGCACCTCTAGTATTGGCCAGCAGGAATGGTATGAGATGTCCGACAATGAAGCTGAGGAGGTATTTCCTAATCCAGACGATATAACCTGGGGACATGTGAGTGGTGATAATCTTAAAACTTTAGATTTTTCCGTGCCAAACCCTGGAATTCCTGCTGAAGTAAAAACTGAATTATTTGAAAAAACGCCATACGAGTTTTACAAATACTTCATCACTGATCAAATTATTAACCTCATGGTGGTAGAAACAAATAGGTATGCGCAGCAAACAATAGAAAATTCCAATCTCTCACGACATTCCCGTTTACGAAAATGGAAAGATGTATCAGCCGAAGAAATCGAGATGTTTTTGGGTATTATTTTTTGGATGGGTCTTAATAAAAAACCCAAGCTTTCTGACTATTGGTCAAAAAAAGTGCTGTATGAAAGCAAAGTGAAAAACTTTATGTCAAGGAACCGCTTTGAATTGATTTTGCGCATGTGGCATTTATCAAATAACCAAGAGTGTCCTGAAGGCGACCGCCTATTTAAGATTCAGCCCCTAATAAATTTACTTTTAGAACGTTTTCAAAAAGCTAACATACCCGAGAGGGAAATATGCATCGATGAAACTTTGGTACCGTTTCGGGGCAAACTTTCTTTCAAGCAATATATCAAGAATAAAAAGCATAAATTCGGTATTAAGCTTTACAAACTATGCACAAATAACGGTTATACTTATAATTTAAAAGTATACTGTGGACGAGATGTTCAACGGGGTGTACCTGTCGCAACGTCCGTTGTTATGGAGTTGACTCAAAACTTATTGAACGTAGGAAGGGTGCTCTACACTGATAATTTTTATACGAGTGTTCATCTAGCACACGAATTGTTAAAACGATCCACCCACCTTGTAGGTACCCTCCGCAGCAATAGAAAACTAAATCCCCAGGATGTAACCCGAGCTAAACTGAAGGTATCCCAAACAATTGCACGAGAAAGTAACACTGGGGTAGTTGTTCTTAAATGGAAGGACAAAAGGGATGTCCTGGTGTTAAGCACCCTGCATACTGACAGTGTGTCAGATGTGGTGTGCGAAAATGGAAAGATTGTACAAAAGCCACAAATCATAATTGACTATAACAACAGCAAGGGCTTTATTGACATATCTGATCAAATGAAGGCTTACTCTACTGCATTAAGAAAAGGGGTTAAGTGGTACAGAAAGCTGGCCATGGAGTTGATTACAGGCTCAGCACTTGTTAATGCCCACATTCTATACAAAAATATAACAGGCAAGCATATCAAAATTACGACTTTCAAAGAAGGAGTGACAATGGGGCTATTAGGAATGGAAGCTCAAGTTGAAGCTACAACTACAGGGGAATGCAGCTTAAAGAATATGGGAACCAGCAGGAGAAGATGCACGTTGTGTTACGAAAAACTAAAAGCCGAGCACAATAGAAAACATGCTGCATTAAAAGCAAAACAAACCCCATTCAAGTGCGAGAAATGCGATGCTTATTTTTGCATTGAATGTTTTTTTCTTAAGCACAAATCTATTGTAAAATTTTAGTTTTTAGGTATTTAATGTACTACGTTTAGTATTAATTTAATATACTCCTGTTTTTCCTATAAAAGCACCATTTGTTTTCCCTATAAATATAATAAATGTTTGCTAATTAGAATTTTTGTATTCTGTTCTATATATTTAATTTATGTGAGGATATTTCTCTAAAATCGTACTAAGTCTGAGTGCTCTCTTCATCAGTTTACCTTCCGGGCCACGCTCTATGAGATTCCGTATACAGACCATGCAAGCGTGAATCGCCTATTATGCACGAAGCGTCAAATCAAGAGAGGTTCTAGAATTATATATAATTCACGCGGCCTACAGAGTACCAGGCTGCGTGAATTGTATTTTATTCACATGGCAGTCTACGTGTTAAAAGCTGAATCATGGCTAAATTAAATAAATATTTTTATAATCGGTGTTATTGAAGTTATATTACTCCTTGCCCAGGTTCGTCTGGTATTATTTCAGGATATAATTAAGTACATTATACATATTTCAGTGTCTAGTCTGATAAGAAATTTGTAAATGAATTTGAATATACAGTATCGGAGAAAAGTAGAGCAAGAACTCTGGAAAATTTAAAAATCTCGCTATGCAACTCCAGATGCATGATATCACATTTAAATACATTGTGTTTTAAAATATCGTAGTCTACTTACTGTTATCGGCGATAGTAACTATTTCTAACCATAAAAACAAATGAACTGGTATTGGCTGGCTTTAAAACAATAAATACTGATGATACTGAAAAACTGATAAATAAGGTATGTCTCAACTTCTTTAATCAGATAGAAGTTTGGGTTGGGACCAAAGTTTTGATAAAATAGATTCTAAATTGGCTGTTATATCTATAACCTTAAAATGTCTTAAGACTGAAATATCCGCAAAAGCAAGTTTCGATCTTAAAAATGATATTGAGTAATTCACAAAACAAAATGCCCTTCTTGTCGATGGATTTACTGAAAAAAACCTAATTTTCTTGAACCATATGAAAATAATATTCTTGATTTTTTTTCTCTTGGGTTTTTGGTTCATAGAAATGACTTTGTTATGTACACATTGTTATTTATTTTTTTTAATTTATTTTTTTTACCAAACGTTTCGACCACAGTCTTCATCAGTGTTTTTCCTAAAATTAAAGTACACTTGGAGCTAGTCAGATATGTTAATAATATTAGTTTTCCTAAACTTATCCGGACTGGAAATCTCCTGTAAGTAACCTTTATCTTGCTTCACTTACATTTTAAAACATATAATATAGAATAACCACTCATATTCATTACTAAACTTTAAATTTGTATAAAACCACACTGATAAACACACGTGTAAGTGAGGACATACGGCAGCAATTATTTTATTGTTCAATCTATCGAACATTGAAAGGTAATGTACTGTTTTTAAATCATTATCGGTGGTACTCGTGAAATGTAAACAATATTGTTATTGTTTTTTTTTCCTTTTTCACTTTTTTGAGTGTTAATCAGTAATGAGACTGTGGTAGTAGTAGTAGTAGTAGTAAGGGTGGGGTGGCCGAAGCCCGGTAAGTAGGCCTATAAGTCCCTTTTCACCATCCCCGATCCGCCCTCCCCTACCTGGCTACTTCCAACACCCGGCCCGCACTGAAACGGCCCGTCACCTTGATAAATGTGAGGACGTCCTCCTAGTCCAGATCCTTTAGATCTTCCCGAGCAAGTGTTGGTGCTCCCAGTATCTTCCTCCTTAGGCGACTCCACCTATCACAAATTCATATATATGAGATTGTGGTAAATTTTACTTAAGTTTTTGATGTCAGTCTTGTCGTTGATCGAGTGTGGATATTTCTTGATGTATATCATTACCAAAAATTTTCTTTTTTTTTTGGTGATTTTCGGTAGCTAGAGTTTTTGTGTTCGAAAAGTTGAATTGTGTTTAGTCTCCTTCTAAAAAAATAAAATAGCACTAACCATACATGAGTGCTATATATATTATTATTATTATTATTATTAATATTATTTTATTATTATTATTATTATTATTGACGTACACTTTTAAATACAGAATGTTAACGCGTTAGAAGTAAAGTAATACTTCGATATTATCTATCTGTCAAGATTAAATGATGATTTACAAAAATATTGGGACTACAGAGATGAAATTGTCAGTCTTAATGATGTCTTGTTTAAGGGTAATAAAATTATTGTTCCTTTAAAATTAAGAACTGAAATGCTTAATATAATTCATTTTAATCATTTAGGCATAATAAAATGTTAATTAAGAACACGGCAATGTTTGTTTTGGCCTAATATAAATAAAGATATTCAAAACTATGTAAATAACAATTATTGTGACACTGTTTAAATTTTCGTAATTCTAATCTGAAATACCTTGTGGCGTATGGGAAGTAGTGGGTACAGATATATTTCAATTTAAATTAAAAAATTACATGATCGTAATTGATTATTTTTCAACGTTTATTGAATTGGGACCAGTGGAAAATTTGTCGAGTAGGCATACCATTGAGTTGCTTAAGTCGTTTTTTTTTTGCGAGGCGTGGTATTCCTAAAATTATTAGATCAGATAATGGTACCAATTATAGCTCTGACGAGTTTAAATCCTTTGTCAATTCCTGGAAAATAAGTCATGTGACATCCAGTCCTACACATGCACAATCAAATGGAATGGTTGAGAGGTGCATCCAAACACTCAATAATATAATGAAAAAAGCTGAACATGTTGACAAAGATCAATAACTCTGCCTTCTTGAATATAGAAATACACCAATCAGCCATGACATTCCTTCTCCTGCAACTTTGATATTTAACAGGAAAGTCAATAGTTTGTTGCCTGAAATAAATATAATTTCTAAAGAAAAATCTTAATACAGGCTAAACAAAAATCCTATTTTGCAAAAAATTTATCAGAATTAAAGGAGGGAGAGGGAGTTAGAGTTCAAAAACAAGACAAATCTGAATGGGTGTCAGGGAAAATAATTAGAAACTTAGATAAACCTAGAACCTATTTAGTTAAGACTGATAATGAAAGTGTGTTAGAAAGAAATAGAAAATATTTTATTAAAGACACTAGTGAAAAGAAAGTGATTAAGTCAGATTCTGAGAAATGAACAAGCGTGTTTTTGTAAAAAACTAATTAGTAAATATTCTTTAAACATCGTGTAAATAACTGTAAATAAAAGTGTAAATAGCAAAATGAGTGTTTAATTGAACTCAAATAAGACATGTGAAAAAATCCAGTGGAATTTGGTAAAAACCCTGATTTGCCTCCAAAAGAGTAAAAACTTTTGCCCCTGACAATTGGGCTATAATTTCTTCAACTGTAGGAACCTGAAAATATTCCCTTTTTATAACTTTATTTCAATTTTTTGGACACAAACATAATCTAATTTTTCCATATGGTTTTCTTACAGTTACCAATGGATGTACCCAATCTGCTGGCTCAGACACTTTTTCAATAACTTTTAACTGCTCTAAACGATCCGACTCAACTTTAACCTCACTTTTAATTGAAAAGGGAATTTTTCTAGCATTAAAGACAACAGGTGCTGAATTTTCCTGTATAACAATCTTGTGTTTTTTCTTAAGACATCCTATCCCTGTAAAAACATCATTATACTTCTGTAAAATGTTATTAACTACAATGTTGTTAATTCTTTTAATTATTCCTAACTTTTTACAGTCATTTAACCCTAACACAGCAGGACTTAAATTCTGTAATGTATCTACTACTACAAAATCTAATAAGGCTTCTTTTTTATTAGACAAAATACAGTTTATTGAACACATTCCTATATTCTTAATTGTACTGCCATTAAAATGTATAAGCTTCATGTTAGACTTCTTTAAAGTAATATTGGGAATCTGTTCAAAAACATTTTTAGGGATTACACTTACTTGAGCACCGGTATCTAACTTAAATTTCACAAATAGTTTTGGCTGCTTAAAAAACTTGTATTTCTTCGATCCAGCCCATACCCTCTTCAGTCTGGATAGACCCGATGAACACTTCTGGCTCTGATTCCACCTCTTCATCCTGTTCGTGCTGCTGTGCCACCTGTTTGATGGACCTCTGCCGGCACTTCTTGGCAAAGTGGTTGGGCTTTCCGCACTTGCAGACTTGCTGGTAAGCTGGACATTTATTGACATGGTGTGAATACCCACACCTGGTACAATCCTTAATTACTTTGCTTGAACCGACACTGGAATTTCCTGGAATCTTTTTGGCTTTGATTTGTGGTTTTTGTTTACTGATTTTATTTATAGACACCGAATCTGAGTGTGTTGCCAAATGCCTCACCTGTGTTTCAGTATTTAACATATCTTTACAGATATCTATACACTTAGTGAATGATAAATTTGATTCTGAAAGCAATATTTCTCTTAATTTAGGATAATCTACCCCACAAACTATTCTGTCCCTTATTAATGAGTCTTTCAGAGTAATAAATTCACACACAGAAGCCAAACATTTTAATTCTGTGACATAATTGTCAAAAGATTCCCCGCCTTTTGATTTCTAGTAAAGAATTTATACCTCTTATAGGTTACATTAATTTTTGGTATAAAATAATTATCAAACTTGGTAAGAAGCACATCAAAAACGTCAACTTCTTTAGCTTTTAGTTCTAAAGTGCTATACAAATCTATGCCTTCTTGCCCTCTGCAATGCAGTAATAAATTACACTTACGTTTGTCCTCCATGCCCTCCAAGTTACCTGCTGACAAGAAGACTTCAAAGGACTGTTTAAATTTTTTCCAAGAATTTGCAGCATTGGGCTCACCCACTTTAAATCTTGGAGGTCTTAAATCCATACTTATTTATTAATTTTTACCTAATTGTGGAGCTGAATTAACTGAAATTTTCACATCATACCGACTGCGCCATGTCTTATTTGAGCTCAATTAAACACTCGTTTTGCTATTTACACTTTTATATTCAGTTATTTACACGATGTTTAAAGAACATTTACTAATTAGTTTTTTACAAAAACACGCTTGTTCATTTCTCATAATCTGGCTGTCATGTGCAGAGAGAAATTAATAACTAAAGTGAGAGGGCTTATTGAATAGGGTATTTTGTAGATAGCGTTTATTTGCTACTGCGCATTTTAGACGCGCACGGCGTTTGAAACGGTGGCATTTGGAATTAATAGAGTAGAACGTCAATGTAATGCAAGCTGTCAGGGAAACGTTGCGTCATTTCTATCATTTATATATTATGTTTGCGTGTGGTTTTTGAGTTTCGTGTTTTTTAATAACCAGGCATTTTACCCAAAAATAAAGAGCAAGGTGCACTGCAAAAGTAAAGCAGTTTTGTTCACGTGGTTAAGACATCCATCTGCTGAGTCATCGGTGTATCCGTGGCCGTGCATCGGTCGAAAAATTGGAAGCCGGCTATCCGGATTCACATTAGCATTGGAAGGCTAAGTTTATTTATCTTAAGGTATGATTAATACACATTTAAATAATGGTTTATTATTTCTAACAAATAATAAAAAAAAATTTGACCAAGTTGCATGAAAACCATGAATGTACCTATTTGTAATAATAATTATTTTCTTCTGGGATTAACTGCTGCTGGATTGTTACGGTACGAAAGTATTTAAAATAAAAGGGTAGCTCGAGTAGAAATATTAAAATTATAAAAATTGTTAAGATTTTTATATTCTTATGTTTGGAAATATAAAGATATTATGTATTATTTTATATTATTTATTTATTAGTGGTTTAACTTATAAATTATTATAGTTCCCATTGTTAACATTGGCTGTTTTTTTCCGTATTTCGTGTTTAAGTTAGGCAAGCAAAGGCAAAGTTTGGCCTACTTATTTATGTACTATTATCTATATACTTAGTTGACTTTTAAATTAAGTGTGCAAGAGTTTAACTGTTTTTGCCTATAAAGAATATGTATTTTTTATATTATTTGTTAGCGGTTTCACTAATAAATTAAAGTTCCTATAGTAGGTTGTTTTTTCTATCTACCATGTTAACCTTTTGATGTAAGAGTTTATTCCTGTTGTTGAAATGTAAATAATAATAAATTATCGTTCGTTTGGTTTAAATTGTCTTTTTTTTATTTTCACCTGCTCAATAAATTTAAAAAATTTAAATATTTTCCTTGGATGGTCTAAATGTGACCTACTATACCGACCATGCGATGTGGGTATAAATACCTACTTTATCGACCGTGAGCATATAGTTTGTTTCAGATGCCCACAGTGCACAGTGGCGCCACCGTAACAGGGTCCGCAAAGAATAACGTACATCTGGCTCTCTCACTTTAGTTATTAATTTCTCTCTGGTCATGTGTCAAATCGGGAGTGTCTAAAAAGCTGCGTTCACACTTACACAAATATATCATATTACTACAGTTTTATTAAGTATTAAGTCTAAAATAATTTTGCGGTATCTACTTTATGTTTAAAAAAAATATGTGCTGCATTATTCAAATTTCGAAAGAGTTAAAGGAGAGGGTAGTGAATGTATTCTAGGAAGGTAAAAAAAACTACCGCAGTTTTAAGGCAGTTCGTTTTACCGAGGTATAGTGTATTCAAAATAATTTCATTTTATAATGATTGAAAGTGGACATATAGAGAATAAACCAAAATCAGGACAAGCAAAAAAAACAGCAATATGGATCGACAGGCGCATTAAAAGATTTTCTCAAAACTATCTTTGGCTGAAATTTCAGAAGTTATGCTTAGCTTTGGATGGTAAACGCTGGTTGTTTAGAAGACGTCCAGTTAGAAAGCCGCTTATTTCGGCAAGAAAATGCACATCTTCAAAAATAATTGAAAACTTTGTCAATGAAAACTATCTTCCAGATTTTAGCCTGTTTTATCTTATGTAATCAGTTGAATTAGTATGATTAATATGTTGATTACTATACTGTTGTCTTTTTCACGAATTGCCACTACTGATGGCATAAGCCGAAAGAGCTTTGCAAAGGATATGATAGCAAACATTTGCACGAAATACCACACTTTCTTTTTCAATTAATATTGTGCAGGATGTCCCATTTTCGATGATATTAGGGGGTATCTCACTTACGAATAAAGATAGAAAGTTGCTGTTTTTGCAATACTGCTACTTTTTTGGGATAAACAAAATTTTCATAGTCCGCTTCGGTTCCGAGATACAGGGCGAAATTGAAAATAATACATTTTGGGACCCCCCTCGTATCTCTGGTATCCTTTAATATATCGCAAAGCTAAAAACTTGCTCTTATATACTTTTTTACGTAGAACCCAGTGGCGAAGTTAGATTTTTGATGTGAGCTATAAATTTTTAGCTATAAATCAAAATTGTATTTTTTTTATGTATATTTTTCATGCATTTGAATGAAAATTTTATAAGCTTTACAAAAATAAATAATACATGATATGTATTTTAAATAATAAGCCTAAAATTCGTAATTTCACAAAATGTATCTCTAACAACACTCTTGATGAGTATAGTATAAGCATTATCTTTTAAACAACGATATAAGCAAAGTATATGTAAACTAGTAGCTCCACTCCCCCAAATATTTTGTGCCAGCCGCCGAAAATCCGCAGATTGTTGGCAGCATGTAGAGCGTTTTAGTTTAATCAGTCGTTCGTGTGTAGGCAGAGTGTTCAGAACAGAGTCGGATTTGTGGAAATCCTTAATTTTATTTCTATTTTAATATTTTATTCGGACTTCGGACTTCGGTGGAAATATATACGAAGCAATGAAAAATACAAAGGCAAATAGGAGAAATCTATAGTCGGATTAGTGAATAGATATGTTAATAAAATTAGGTGAAGGTCGAGACCGGAAAAATCGTCTAGGTGGCAGATTTTTTTTATAAGTACATATTATATAACGATAACGGAATGCTTTGTAAATATTAAATATCTTTTGGCACTGTGAAACTAACCCAAAGTTGATTCGACGACAAACTCAATAGCTAAAATAAGTTGAGAATAAGTGAAACTAACCGAAAGTTAATTGAACACTAACCCAAACTAACCAAATCTATTAAAATTGATTATAACGTATCGGAACTGCTTCAAATGGCTAAAATAAGTTGAGAATAAGTGAAGCTAACCGAAAGTTGATTGGACTACTAACCCAAACTAACAAAATCTATTAAAATTGAATATAACGTAACGGAACCGGTTCAAATGATTAAAATAAGTTGAGACTATGCGAAACTAGCCGAGAGTTCAATCGACGACTAACCCAAACTAACCAAATGTAATAAAATCATTATAACGTATCGGAACCGCTTTATATGACTAGCATAAGTTGAGAATAACTGACACCAACCGACAGTTGAATCGACGACTAACCCAAACTATCCAAATCTATTAAAATTGATTATAATGTATCGAAATCGATTCAGATGACTAAAATAAGTTGAAACTAAGTGAAACTAACCGAACGTTGATTGGACGACTAACCCAATCTAACCAAATCTATTAAAATTGATTATAACGTCTCGGAACCGGTTCAAATAACTAAAATAAGTTGAGACTAAGTGAAACTAGCCGAAAGTTGTTTGGACGACTAACCCAAACTAATCCAAAGTTAATTCGACGACTAACCCAAACTAACTAAATTTATTAAAATTGATTATAAGGTATCGGAACCGGTTCAAATAACTAAAATAAGTTGAGACTAAATGAAACTAGACGAAAGTTGTTTGGATGACTAACCCAAATTAACCAAATCCATTGAAATTGATTATAACGTATCGGAACCGCTTTAAATGACTAAAATAAGTTGAGAATAAGTGAAAGTAAGCGAAAGTTGAATCGACGACTAACCCAAACTAACCACATCTATTAGAATCGATAATGACGTCGGTATTGTAACCGTTTCAAATGGCTAAAATAAGTTGAGAATAAGTGAAACTAACCGAAAGTTAATTGAACACTAACCCAAACTAACCAAATCTATTAAAATTGATTATAACGTATCGGAACTGCTTCAAATGGCTAAAATAAGTTGAGAATAAGTGAAGTTAACCGAAAGTTGATTGGACTACTAACCCAAACTAACCAAATCTATTAAAATTGAATATAACGTAACGGAACCGGTTCAAATGATTAAAATAAGTTGAGACTATGTGAAACTAGCCGAAAGTTCAATCGACGACTAACCCAAACTAACCAAATGTAATAAAATCATTATAACGTATCGGAACCGGTTCAAATATCTAAAATAAGTTAAGGCTAAGAGAAACTAACCCAAAGTTGATTTGGTGACTAACCCAACTAATAGCATCTATTAAAATTGATTATAACGTCTTAGAACCGGTTCAAATATTTGAAATATGTTGAGACTAAGTGAAACTAACCGAAAGTTGAATCGACGATTAACCCGAATTAACCAACCTAATCCGGTTAGTCGTTCAATCAACTTTTGGTTAGTTTCACTTAGTTTCAACTTATTTTAGTCATTAGAACCGGTTCAGATACTTTATAATCAATTTTAGTAGATTTGGTTACTTTGGTCTTGTCGTCGATTCAACTTTCAGATAGTTTCACTTTTTCTCAACTTATTTCAATCATTTAAAGCGGTTCTAATATGTTATAATCAATATTAGTAGATTTGGTTAGTTTGGGTTAGTCGTCGATCCAACTTTCGGTTAGTTTCACTTATTCTCAAATTATTTGAGTCATTTAACGCGTTTCCGATACATTATAATCAATTTTAGTAGATTTGGTTAGTTTAGGTTAGTCCTCGATTTAACTTTTGGTTTGTTTCACTTAGTCTTAACTATTTCAATCAGTTGAACCGATTCCGATGCGTTATAATCAACTTTAATAGAGTTGGTTAGTTTGGGTTAGTTGTCGATTTAACTTTCATTTAGTTTCACTTATTCCCAACTTATTTTAGATATTTAATGCGGTTCCGATACGTTATAAATAATTTTAATAGATTTGGTTAGCTTGGATTAGTCCTCCAATCTATTTTGGGTTAGTTTCAATTAGTATCAACTTATTTTAGTCATTTGAACCCGTTACGATACGTTATAATCAATTTTATTAGATTTTGTTAGTTTTGGTTAATTGTCGAATCAAGTTTCCGTTAGTTTCACTTAGTTTTAACTTATACCTTAGTCATTTGAACCGGTTCCAACACGTTATAATCAGTTTTAGTAGATTTGGTTAGTTTGGGCTAGTGGTCGAACCAACTTTCCGTTAGTTCACTTATTCTTAACTTATTTTAGTCATTTAACGCGGTTCCGATACATTATAATCAATTTTAATAGATTTGGTTAGTTTAAGTTAGTTTTCCAATAAACTTTCGGTTAGTTTCACTTAGTCTTAAATTCTTTTAGTCATCCGATACGTTATAATCAATTTTGATAGATTTGGTTAGTTTGGGTTAGTAGTACAATCAACTCTAGGTTAGCTACACTTATTCTCAATTTATTTCAGTCATTTCAAGCTTTTCAGAATACATTAAAATCAATTTTAGTAGATTTGGTTAGTTTGGGTTATTCGTCAACAACTTTGGGTTAGTTTCATTTAGTCTCATTTTATTTTAATTATTTGAATCTGTTCCGATACGTTATAATCAATTTGAATAGGTTTGGTTAGTTTGGGTTAGTCTTCCAATCAACTTTCGGTTAGTTTCAGTTAGTATCAACTTATTTTAGTAATTTGAACCCGTTACGATACGTCAGTTTAAGTTAGTTTTCCAATAAATTTTGGGTTAGTTTCACTTAGTCTTAAATTCTTTTAGTCATCCGATACGTTATAATCAATTTTGATAGATTTGGTTAGTTTGGGTTAGTAGTTCAATCAACTCTCGGTTAGCTACACTTATTCTCAACTTATTTTAGTCATTTCAAGCTTTTCAGAATACATTCAAATCAATTTTAATGGATTTTGTTAGTTTGGGTTAGTCGTCAACAACTTTGGGTTAGTTTCATTTAGTCTCAACTTATTTTAATTATTTGAATCTGTTCCGATACGTTATAATTAATTTGAATAGGTTTGGGTTAGTCCTCCAATCAACTTTCGGTTAGTTTCAGTTAGTATCAACTTATTTTAGTAATTTGAACCCGTTACGATACGTTATAATCAATTTTAATAGATTTTGTTAGCTTTGGTTAATCGTCGAATCAAGTTTTGGTTAGTTTCACTTAGTCTCAGCTTATTGTAATCATTTGAACCGGTGCCGGTGCCGATACGGTACAACCAATTTTGATAGATTTGGTTAGTTTTGGTTAGTCGTCCAATCAACGATACAAAAAAGCCGTAACGCGAGACGAAAACATAAACCATGTCACAACGATCACTTTCATGAAACCAAAGAAGTGTAGTAAAAATGAGATTCCGAACTATTATATTATTATATATATTTTTAAATATATTTTAGGTAATCTACTATTATTGCTATCTTTGAAACGGTCAAAGCTACAAAGTTGATTAAATTAGAAAGTTGCCATTATTGATGCCTTTTCAAGATCGATTTGCAGTGTTGTTAAATTCTTGTTAGATTCTGAGATAGCAACAGTGGTATCACCTAAAAATGACACCCCGTATAGCAAATTTTTTTTCAATTTCCTTCTATGAAAATATTTTTACAACTTTGCTCAGTTTCACTTGATTTTTCACCGGCCGGCATTCAGTAGGCCTTTCGGTACGAGTCCATACAATCTCCTGAATACATCTCTGACTAGAGAAAGCCACGCGAATCAATCGGACACTTACGCAGCGCATCGGTCATCTCCAGTTGTCACTTGATATAAAAGAATGTGGCACAATTACATCAAAGGATTTACCGCTGAGTGAACTTACTAGTTTACATATACTTTGATATAAGTATTAGTAGTCAGAGAGTATTAGAGCAACGGAACGATATTTTTTATTGGCAAGGCCGGTCACTTACAAAATTTACATTTTCTGTGTAATATTGTATTTTTTACGATCGCTGAAAATGAAAATTGTCAATATTTTGAAAAATATGGCATATTATTCTGCTTTATACAGAGCAATGAAAACTCCCGTGAAGCTTCTTAGCTATTATTCAATACGTTTGTTTGAATATTTATTTACCATATTTACCTTATTGGGGTTTATTTTTTATTTAAGTATCATTTCAATTTATGGGGATATAGAAGACAACCAGGTTATTTAATGTTTTCCGGAATAAAGAGAACATGGAACGTTTATCCGACCCCTACCAAAAACGTATAATAAGGAAAATCGCGTTTCTGTCTTAATTTTATTACGTGTCTGTGCTATTGGTACTACTTTATTATCAAATGTTGAGGTTAGTTTATTTCGGGTATGCTGTTGGTGATAAATTTGATCATCTTTCGTTATGGTAGAAGGTTCAGTTCTATTGGAATTTTTATTTTTTTATTTTCATTTTTTTTGTTCAGTATGGATTTGTTTATATCTCTTCGTCATTTTGTTTCTATGATCATCAACATATTTTGAAATTACATCACTTTCTTCGAAATCAAAAGGATTTTTACAGTTGAAATGTCCCGATACTATTTCGAAAGGTATGTAGTTTCTGCTTGAATGCGTAGAATTATTATATTGTAAAAGCGAATATTTCATTAGCGTGTTTAAAGAGTCCTCTGGATGTTGCTGAATTTGACTACGAATATACTCTAATATTGTAGAATGGAATCTTTCTACATAGCTATTCGATTAGGGTTTTTTGGTGTTGTATAGTGAATATTTATTTTGTGCAATTTGCAGAAATTTTGGAAAGCTAGATTTTGAAATTCTGTTCGATTGTCACAAACTATTGTATTTAGTATTCCATAATGAGTTATAAAAATCAAAAAAGCATCTAAGATATTGGTGACGTTTGCACCATTTATTGGATAAGCTTGAGCAAATTTTGAGAAGGCCTCAAATATGGTTAAATTTTTTCTTTTGAAATTGAAAAACTATCTATCTAGGTTTGGATCCTATTGGAATTGGTTGAAATTCAAATTTATTTGGAGTTCTTTCGTACTTAGATTTTTGACAAATTAAGCAATTGTTAATGTAATTAGTAACGCCTTTGATTAAATCAGACCAATAGTAATTATTTTTTATTGACTCAATTGTAGTTGTGGTTCCACGATGTCCTGTTCTATAAACATGGTGGTAGTTTATTTTGTCTAGCTGTTCTTTTTCAATTGTAACATCAGTTAGCTTTGTTGGACAAATTATTAGTTTATATTTTAAATTTTCAATTTTGTTGTGCATTATTCTAATAAATTAATGCTCGTGTATTTTATCAGGAAAATGTATATAATATGTTACATTGTTTACTAGATTAGCCATAAATTCCTGTAGATCATTTTCTATATGTTTTTTCCTTAGATTTACAAAATATCTGTTACTGAATACTTTTTCTCTTATGTGGAGTGGAGATGATTCGGATACTCTTATTATCATTTGATTTTTATGCTGGTTTAAAGGAGTTTCTGAATATTGAAATCCTAGTAAGGGTGCTTCTTTAGATGAGTGTACTGTAGTCAAGAGGTTTTGTTCATTTTCAACATATTGTTGGATTACGTCATCTGCATCTCCTATTTCATTTATTACAGAACAATTATCTATTGAGTGTGATATTGTAGGATTTCTTGACAAGGCATCAGCTACGAAATTTTATTTTCCTTTTATGTAATCTATTTCATAATCGTATTCATTTAATTGTAACTTCCATCGTATTAATTTGGAATTTGGTTCAAGCCATATGATCTGATTTTATCTTAAAGTGCCGTGCCACGCACTTTTCTTTCGAAAAGGAAATCCTTTTTTTTTTATTTTAAAAAATGAATAAAAGTTAAAAATTAAATTAAATTAAGAGATGTTCAAAGCTTGTGGAGCTATGATGAGTTCCACCAAGAATTAGAATAAATCACCTACCGAATTCGACCCGGTCTCCTCTACTGGATGCACACTGGGCGGGACCAAAACGCAAAGTCCTGCAGCAAGCTGTTAGGCGAGCGGGCAATTGCCGCGGCTCCGCCGTGTAGTTCGTTTGGGCGCCACCAACTTCGAAACGGACCGAAGTGGAAGTCCCCGCGATGTTCCCGGAACTTGCTACACAACCCCCGTCCCTGAAACTCCGCCGGTAAGACAAAAAAAAAACTCAGCTGGAAAAAGGGAAAAAAAATCGATATACTCAACTACTGTCGAGCCAAATGAAACACCGCAAATAAAAACAAATTGTACACTTTATTTCATACACATACAAAAAAGTGATTGAATCCGCCAAGTAAAGACTACCAATTAATCAGGCTTAAATACAAACCCCCAAAGAGGGAGGGATTTTAAAACTTTACAGGCCCCAACGGTGTGCACACGCGTCAGCTAAACTAGTATTGCGCTCTAAACTAAACACAAAAAAGGAGCGCAGGAAAAATGTAATCGCTTCACTGACACAGGAGGATGAAAAGTCAAATCCTAAGACTAAGAACTTATCTGTAACTGTTCTGTCCCAAGGATAAACCGGAAGCTCCGGACGGACTAGACCCGAACTATTGAAGGCTGGTGAAAGCGCCAACTAGGTTCACCAGAGCGTAGAGCTACTGTTAACTGTTGTTAGGTCAGATAATTTTGTTCTAGTGTAGGTTAGACACTGGCTCCCCACATCTCGTCAAGGCTTCTGCCCCCTGGATGCGGCCCTAGGAATAAAAAATTTCCTAGTAATGAGCCACCACGATAGGGGACTCGATTGCTAACATAACATTGTGCCTAAACCACGCAAAACACGATACAATAGCAGCGTTATTAATCATTAATTAAAGAGATTAACATTTGTCTTAAATTTAACTTGACCTTTCAAACAAAGCCCAAAAGAAAAACAAAAATCGAAGGCTAACTAACTAAAGCTCTCTCGCAACGATATATTTGCAATCGAGGAAAAAAAAACATTACAATTAACTTAATATTAATCACGCATCTCTGCAAAATCAAATTCGATCAAAGGAGGCCATCATTCGCAGTTAAAGATAATGATAAAACATACCATCTAATCGGTAATTAAATAAATTGTTCCGCCACGAAAGCAAATAAAATTCACCATACGGATAAATGAATTCCAATCTAAATGATAAATAAAGGCACGAAAATGAGCTTAAATGCAAGTCATACGGTATGAACGAGACAGATAGCTGGCCTAATAAAAAAAAAACGTAATTTTATTATTCACTACCACAAAAAACCAATAAATAAATAGCTCTTACCGAGCTTGCAAAAAAACTAGCATAATTAAAAAATATCAGACCAAAAATCGCAAATTATCTTAACTAGACCAGCGTCCCAGACAAATTCCAATCAAATTAACAGGTTAGCATGCCTAACCTCCAATTTGCTAACTATCTAATTAATTAATTGTAATTTAAGGTATTTGCTATCTAATTATTTAATCGAAATTCATTTAATGACTCGAGTTCTAAGGTCAATAAGGCGAAACTATGGTCCAATGAGCGCTAACATATGCACTCTCAAAAATAGCTGAAGTAGCCTCCCTTAATACAATTAAAAAGGTATACATGAATTACTACCTAATTAAATCGACCCAATTCCCTGATTAGTGTCAAAATCAAAATCTAACGCATCTAACACGAATGACCAGATGTCGTTTAAAAAAAAAAACAAATATATTAATATTGAGAAAAGCACAGTAATTTACACGGTACCGGTCCCAAACTCGGTACAATAATGAAAAATAGAACAAATCGCGTATTTTTCTTAAATTTCTCAAAGAATATACATAAAATTGAAATCCGAAATAATGGCCCTGATTATAAAACAATGCGCCCAGATTGGTTCAGTGAAACGAGCCCTTAATACCGTCGAAAATCGACAACGCAAAACGTTCGGAAACAACATAAAAACGCGTAGTTCAGTGGTACATAAAAACCCGATAGCAAGACCGGATCAACAAAACTCGTTCGTTTTCACATTCCAAAGCCGGTAATATTCTCATGTCAATTTAACTGTACCAAAAAAATTAATTCAACGCAATGAAATTTTTAAATTTAAACATTTAAACCCGCAATTAATAATCTAAAGAGTGATGCAATAGTGAATGATAATATTAGATCCACGAAACCGCGAAATATAGGCTAATAATATGGAATTCTTACCTTACTAAAAGGGCACTCGAATCAATGACAACAAAACACACCACGTACAATGGCTGGGTTGACCAAGTGGAAGCAGCTAATAAAACTTCGAACAACGAACACTATACGTATTTCACTAGCAGGTTCCCAGAACCAAAACGGAAATACTTCCCCGTAAATCGACCAAAATCCGCCTTCAGCGAGAGATAAAACTACGGTCGACCTACGGAACCACTTCTCTAGTCAAAAAGAATCACGAATCCTTTCTTTCGCAAAACTCGTGTCCCCCCCCAACCATCCGGTCGGACCGTACCAAGCCGAGACTCGAGCAACGAATCCCTCCGAAAGCTGAACGCTGGGGAATAGCTACGAGGGTGCTTCAAAACTTAATAATGACTCGAACTGCCAAAATCTGAACGTGACAGCCGCCCAAATAAATATTGTCTAAAATATTTTACGGACCATACAATGGATAACAATTCCTTCTCTATTACTGACAAATTAACTTCACTTGGGTTGAGTGTTCGACTTGCATAACATATAGCTTTTCCATTTTGACTTAAAACCGATCCTATTGCAAACTTACTTGCATCCGTGCTAAGAGTAAATGGTTTTGTAAAATTAGGGTGACTTAGAATTGGGTCATTACAAAGTAAAGTTTTACATGTTTGAAAAGCTTCCAAAAACTCTTTACTATGTTCAACCCTTTTTCCTTTTTTAACTTGTTGTGTTAGTGGTGTTTTGTATAAATTGTCAATACATATTCTGTAATAGCTAATCATTCCTAAGAAGGTCTTAATTTGCTTATGTGTCGTAGGAATTGAATAATTATTGATAGCTTCTATTTTACGAGCATTTGGTTTGATGCCGTTTGAAGTCACTACATATCCTAAGAATTTTACTTCTTTTCATGAATTCAGACTAATCCAATTGCACTTTTAAATTATGTTGTTGCAATTTTGTGAACACTTGTTTTAAATTATCCTTCGCATCTTCGCCGTCCCTCATTACACTTTGTAGTATACAACTTTTTCCCAATCGGTACAATTTTTAAAGAAGTTATCTAAAAACATGGTGATTCAGCCGACCCTGGCTAGCCGCTCGAGCTTATCGCCTTGATGCGTCATTACAATTTTGTACCGATCGGTGACAAGCAAGAATCCTTAAATCGGTTCTTTCTTTTGGTTTTAAGAAGAAAAATGCCTAGAAAGCGTATTTCAAGTACAGTGTATGTGTAGTGATATGTCTTGCTCGCAAAGGAGGCGAAAAAAGAGAGCAATATTCATCGGAAGAAGCGAATCAGGTGGTGAGTTCACATAAGATTATATGCCAAAATTTCAAATATACATAAATACCTGGTTATCTTATATGTATAAAAACAGAAACTATCTCTCGTATAAAAGCATAATGTGTATAATACTAAGCTACCTTAGTATTATGAATAAATATGACACTTGTAACCCTTAATTTTTTACTTAATAAAATTAAAATGGAAAATACTCTCAAACTTCTAAAACTAACTATATTAGAATAAAATAGAGTGCGAACGGGTTACAGTCAAAAATTACTAACAAACTCTTATTTATATATGAGGGCATGACAAAACATTGTTACATTTGTCGTCTGTGCACAAATATACACAGATTCGGAATTGAAATATATTATATCGAAATGAATATAAATAATAAGCAAAAGTTAACGATACGAGCTATTCGAATCGTTCTCTAGTAATCTCGTCTAATCGTAATAGTACATCCTACCAAAGCAATACTATTCAATCACAAAAAGTGGTTACATAACACAACAAAAGGCTGACTAACGAAATATATCGGTCGGCCTGCATTAATGTTTTACATAGAATAAACCGTTTTTACCATATAAAGGAATATAAAAAATAGAAACAAATGGTTATAATGCCTTCGTACTATTATCACGTTTTCGATAATTGACCTCCGTATGGGCCACATGTGGGACTATAAACTACAATTCGATTTGATGCAAATATTGCAAAACAAAAAACTAAAAGTTATATTTAATCATGATCCAGTTATCTACAGGATAATAAATAAAACTCAAAAATCAAATATTATCATAATAATTTCAAAGGATATTCATAGCCACAATACTAGAGAGTTTATAGGAAATCGTACTATTATTATTACTAAAATGCAATTATCCTCAATACCAGTGTTAAAAACACTGTCTAGAGGATTAAGGACTATGTATACTGTAATTATAGTTATTACTGCATTAATAAATAATTTTCAAAAAAAAAATAAAATAAATTTTTTTTAAGTAAGTCGAAGAGTGCCCTTTTCTCACGAAATTAACCCTTAAAAACTAGCCACAAAGGCAAGCTGACTCATAATTTAGGAGCGACTAAAACCCAAGTTGGATATTATTATAGCTATGCATGCCCCTCCGTTCGCTTTGCTCGCAACGGGGGATCAATCAACAAGAACTAACCAAAACTAACCCAAAATTAAGGGAAAAAGGTAAATTAATAGAAATTTTGCTAGGACGTAGATATGGATTCGCGCAGTATTTTGGATTGCAACTCGGGATTTAGCCGCTCGTCATAAATTTATCGGAATGTTATCGTTCGGCTTTGTCGAAGCGATGTATTCCGGAACGCATTATTTTTAAACAATTCGTGTTGATATGAGCCGTCCGGTGAGGGAAAAAATTGGAGTAAACATTGCTTGCAGGAGATGTTAATAACTAATAATAATACCTATTTACAAATTCGCATTTGCAGATGCGAATAACTGTAACTAAAATTGGCCTTCACATTTGCAGATGTGAAGGGCCCCAACAGCCTCCACCCCAGTAGGTGTATTATGTTGGAGTGGTTAGAGGCACACTGTATCCCTACATTTGCCGATGTAAAGGATATATGTATTGACAAAAATAAAACGGTATAGTGCTATGTATTTGCAGATACAAACACAAATAACCACCAAAAACAAATAACCACCATACTATTGCAACCCTCTTACTTAAAATCATTGCATTGGTTTCTGTTCAAAACAGAAATTACAGTATTTGCAGATACTGTAAATATGCTAAAAAATCGTTGCATTTGCAGATGCAGACGAAAGCATAACCAGGGTTAAGCAGCAAGCAAAAAGGTGAATAGTTCGTTCTATTAGCAGATACAATCCATCGTCAATTCAATTGCAGGTAGTGAACATATTCATGAACCTATTTTTCTGTTCAAAAACAGAAATTGCAGCATTTGCAGATGCTGTAACTAGGCTAATAGATCGTTGCATTTGCAGATGCAATCGATATAATAAGTAGCAAAACCAAGGAAAATCTTTTGCATTTGCAGATGCATTAGAAGATCCTCTCACGCTAGCTGAGGAAATAACTTATCCGAATCAAGACTTACCAACATCAGAAGCACCAGATGGTCCTGAACAAAGTAAGATTTGTTAATAGGAAAAAAAACCGACGAAATCATACCTGCGAGGCCAGAACTACATACTCAGATAGTTTTTAGATGGGACAATTACTTATTAAAAGGACTAAAAGATATAAAAAAAATAAACAGTATGATAGAGAAGTATCCTGAACAAAGTAAAGACCACGCTTTGGTAATAGGCAAAAATAAAAACGAGGAAATCATACCTGCGAGGCCAGAACTACATACTCAGATAGATAGTTTTTAGATGGTATAATCACTTATTAAAAGGACTAAAAGAAAAAAAATCACACAGTATGATAGAGAAGTATCAACCAGCTGCCAACTGTAATGTCCTCAGACCATCAAAATTAAATCTCAAAGAGAGTACTAAATCCTGCCAAGACAACTACTGTATCAATTACAGAAACAACTATGGTCCGTGGGATTAGTGCATTAGCCCTCCCTTTCAATGTAATTAGCCAACCGTCTGAACTAGAATTATATGTTCAAAATTGGCAGAAATTAAAGGTAAACAGTTCAATAATAGAGTGGGTACAGGATTATAAAATGCCTTTCAATAGGACACCACTCCGGTTAGCAAAATAGAAGACTACATAGGACGGCAAAAATTTAATTTCAAAATACGCATTCTTGGGGAAAACTGATCTTAAAGATGCATATTTCCTTATCCCTATGCACAGTAGTCAAAAAAGTTGTTAAGATTCGTTTTTTGCAACGTATTATACCAATTTAATTGTGTTTCATTTGGTTTATGTACAGCTCCGTATCTTTTCACAAAACTGAAACCAGTTGTAAGATATGTAAAGTTAAAGGGTATAAAAACTTTACTCTACTTAGTCGATTGGCTAGTTATTGGTAATTCAAAATAGAGCTTAAAAGTATAAATAAAATTACACAAACATTACAAGATTTAGATTTTATATAAATTCTGAAAAAGCGTAGTTATTCCCGCGCAACAATGCTCATTTTTCGGGTTTATACAAGAGAAAAGGGACCTACTGACAGAACAGTCTATTGTCTTTTACCCTGAAAAATAACTACTCACATCTCCTTGCAGAGAGAAACAACCATTGTGGAAGAAAATTTCCTTGGCTGTAGGGAAATTAGGAAGTCTCCTGAGAAATTAAGCTGATTATTTTTTATTGCAAACTATAGAACAGTGAGAAAGAAATCGATACGTATTTTTTATTTCCACTAAGATGAATATGACAAGAGCTATACCAGTTTTTAGTTTTGTATATATAGATATACTATGCATGGTGTGACGTAACAATTCATGTGTATCATGACGTCATAAGCACATCTCAAGGCGTTGTATCTGCCTAATCTTTGGCTTATGGAAAAAATAAAAACACGTGTTCACTTATTTTTCATGGGCTATCAAAATCAGCAATAATAA
>MU193321.1:13452-23545 GCA_016904865.1 Pissodes strobi | reverse complement strand
CAGTAAAAAAACAAAATAAACTTTTATTGAGAACCGTTTTTATTATGTATTTTATATAAATGAAAATAATAAAAAAATATAATAAACAGTCCAACAGAACAGAATATAGAAACTCTAAAAGTTTCAGAATATACCACATTCTAAACGCTTTATCGTGGCATATAAATCTCGTTTTTACAACAAACAATTATAAACAGTAAAACAATTGCAAAAACTTAAAAATTAGTTTTTGTGTGGAATATTCTGAAGCAAGATACCACACATAAGGCTTCTTCATAGTCCGCACACCAGTGTCTTGATTCCTTCCTTATTTTCTTACCATTTTTATCCTTCATACGGCTGCATACTTGGCATACTCTCGTTGGGTTTTCTTTTTTATCTGTAGGGGGTATATAATCGGGAAAGTGGCGTTATGTTATTCTTAGTGGATTAGGAAGGCTTGATGGACGTCCCTTACTATGAGCTTCGACTGGGCAATATTCATTTTCACAATAAGATCCATTCTAAACTGCAGATGTGTTTTGCATCCACCTTTTTTTTATACAAGACGAAGCTGTTCCATAAAGCATGTTCAAACAGATGAAAAAATATTTTTTTGTAGTATTTCTTACCACGCTTTCGTGTGATTGGGGAGTCAGCCAAATGTTGATCAACTTTATCAACACTACCCATTGTATCATTGTAGTCATTTACTGCTAAAGGTTTTTGAACTTCCTTTCCTCTCTTTTCCTTGGTGACCATTTCAGCACTGTGAATTGTAGACAGTATAACAACCTCCCTCTTATTTTTCCACTTCATGACTAGTTCTTTTCCCCGTTGAAATGCTATAGCATCATTCCTTTTACTAAGTTTTTTCTTCATGTCTCGTGGTAGATATTTCCTATTAGACCTTAGAGTTCCATATGTATCGGTTCATGAGACTATAAAGATATTGGCCAGTTCAGGCGAAGTGTAAAAATTGCCTGTGGTAAGACAATGTCCCTTCATGAGTAAAGGCTTCATAAGAGTCAGTACAATTTTAGCAGAAGTAGGGTAATTTTTGTATGCCTCATCAAATTTAGTGTCTTTCCCTGTGCATATAATAGAGTCCCAAATATAGCCACTAGAAGACTCACACAACATGTAATTTTTTATGCCAAATCTGGCTTATTTGGGATGTACTGAATCCATCCTAATCTCCCTTTATACAACAATAGGCTCTCGTCTATTGTAACATCCCTCTCTAATGAATACAGTGCCTTATTTTTTTCCTTCAGGTGGCAAAAAATATTTGAAATTTTATTTAGTTTTGGACATGGGTGGCTTTCAGCATCGTAGCTTGTATTATCAGAAAAATTTAAACTCTTTTTTATTTGGCAAAAACGTTTATAAGTCATTACCTTTGCAAAAATTGGTGGCTATAATGGATTTCTTTGACCAGTAGAGTGCTAAATCAGTTTAGTGACTGCATGAAATTTATGGTGAAAAACACACTCATTTCATCACTATTTGTAGGTGTCCATGCGTCTTTGTTCATCAGGCGATGAAAGTTCCTCTGTGTTTGACTGGCATACCGATTTGTCTCCAAAACAATCTTATCAACAAGCTCATCATCAAAAAACAAGTTGAAAAATTCCAGCGGGTTTTCGTTGTCTGCGACATTGAAGTTCATTGACGATTGGCCAGTAAATGGAAATCTTGGAGGGCAAGGTGTAGGGTGGTTTATATTTTGAATATTCCAAAGGCGAGCATTTAGTAAAGGCTGCGTATCACGATCTGACTCGTTATCTGAAGACGAACTACGAAATTTGTCTTCGTCACTGGTCCCGGACTCATCTAAATTGTAATTATTTTCAACGTCCGACTCGCGTGAGGACATCGCAACACCTTTCTAATAGCACAGACAATGGTAAACTGAAAAGAATAAAATAACGACGAACGCGATTAGCGGCAGGCAAGCGCTCCACCCAAACAGGATCAGGTGACTCTGAGAACCAATAGTATGCGACAACGAAAATTCCTTGAAATCCATATTATCATGCGAACGAAAATATATCGGGTAAGCACCTTAACGTATATTTCACGGCCCGATAATAATCGGTTGTAAAATGAACGAAACAAACGTTGAACGAGTATACTCGGGTTGGGCAAATTTTGACACATAGCACTAACCCGAGTTTTTTCGGGATAGAAAGTTAAGTGGTTAAAAGAAATTGCAACTTACAATATATCCCTTTAAAAACTATTATTAAAATGTGAATCTGAAGATACCTATACAGTATAATATTTTTAACCCATTTTATTCTTTTAATTTTGGATTGTTGTTTCGATTTTAATTGAAACCATTTAGATAAACAAAACTAAGAGTTAAATGTTCCTAGAGCTACCCTGTCGCTGCTCAGATACTTCTTCTTGCGGTGGCACTAGGGGTGTGAGTTCGAATTCTGCAAGTCCATTTTATTTGCGCCAGGTCTAAAGTAGACCGAAAGATGAGGAAATATAAGTTAAATTGCCAGATTATGTTATATATGTAAGGTAAGTACATGCAAGACATAAAAGATACAATTTCCCAACAATTTTTAATAGTAACTTCAGACTCCACTCATTACCACATTCTTCAAGTTTGCATTTAGTTACTTAAAGTCTCAAATTATCAATCTCCTGTACATACGTGTAAGATGAAATAATAAATATTTAATACGAGTTGCTAAGACTACATTATAATGAGATTGCCAACTTGGCTAATACCTATTTGCCAATAATGCTACTGCAAACATCAGATGAATGTAGATGAAATTGTCTCTACGACCCTAATTAAAATTAATGTTCCTGATAAGCTAATAGCCCATAAACTACAATCAGTACACTAATAAGTCATGAAAATTTCATTACATGATCAACCAAATTAACTCTCTGATCAAAATAATTCTCAGAATCGAGCAAAATCAGATCGATATCAAAATAATGAACTTCGACAAAATATTATATTTACAAAATAAGTGAAAATCGAGAATATAATTGTGATTTCTAACAGACGAGACGTCTCTGAAATAAATCCAATTTATATTTTCACTTTAAATTTAAGGTTTACCCTTAGAAAATATTAGATATAACCAAATAATAGCGCTACTTGTTATGTAGTAACTATAATACGAAACAGGTAATAGTTTACTAAAATTTACAAATTTAAATTTCCAAAAATTAATAGAGATTGTGAACAGAGTATTTAGTCAGTATAATACAGGATATCCATTAAAGAAAATTATTTTGATTGAGCAGATCAAAATCCAAGTTACGGTAATTACGGTTAATTATATTATATAGTAATTTAGCGATAAGGTAAGATAAATGTTCAATAAAGTAAATACACAATAAGATAAATCTACGAGATACGGTAAAGATAAGATAAATCTATGAGTTACGTTAAAGATAAGATACTTAAAAGTTAATTTCGAAATGTTGGTTACCCTGTTGTAAAAAAAATCAATCACTGAAGAATTGTGAAAACATTTCTAAAATGGATTACTTATCTGTATGGGTTTCCACACTACCAAAATGCTCAGGGCCTCCTAACGCTTCTTCAGCAGAGTGGTTTCATAACCACGGAGTCATCCGGGCCATTTAATTTCTACTTTCCAATCAATAATTATATTATTAACACCAGGTTACGATGGAATCTCCAGATCCTCTTCTACATTCTTCTGACCATATGAATTGCGATTACATCAATCAACTCGAACCAGAGTTCAAACTCAAAAATCCATTAAAGCTAGAATCAAAATTAGAATTAGAGTAGAGTGAGAGTTTGAGTTAGGGTTTGATTTTGAGCCTGAAATAAAATAAAACGAACATCAGACGTCCCAAAATGGCGTCTTCGTGCTGCAAAAAAACTCGTCCATCACTGTGAATAATTACCCGTTGTTTTGGCTATCCTTCAGGTTTCGGCTAATCCATCCTAAGATGACCTAGAGTCAAAAGTTACTACAAAAATCCAGCCTAGCTGTCATCAATTCCCAATGATGATGATGATGATTACGACCTACGTCGCTCGACACCACCTTTTAGGCCTGAAAGTCTGGTCAAAAGGGGCTCGTGATTCGGCTGCGATCGGTTTTATTCAACTGCGTCGGAAGTACCTAATGGCGGACCAACTGTAAACTGAAGACCGAAACAAAAAAATCGGCAAAAAATAAATAAATAATATGTATGCATTATCAAATCCTGACGTACCAAGTTCAGGAATTTACGGCTGCTAAATACAAGAGAAATCCACTCCAATTTTTTTTTCACAGTATTTTTCGTACAAAAATCAGGTAAATAATTCCTTAAACAGTCTGAAGCAGTTATTATTATTATTTTTTTTATGACAGTGGCACACACACTAAAGGTATACCCTATGGCGCTCGACGAGCGGTGTGTGTGCGAAGATGTTGATTGACACGGCTCTTGAATATTTGTAAGTTGTAATTAGTGGGAAACAGATGTCTTGGGAGTGAGTTCCACAGTGGTGCAGTGCGCCAGACAAAGGAGTTCTTGTAAAGCGATGTTCTAGGAATTTCCAGTTGTACGACGAACTGGTGCGCTCTTGCCGTCTGTCGTGACTGTCTGACAGGAGCTGCCAGGAGCGGGATGAGACGGACCAAATCCTGGGTACATCAGCCGTGAAAATATCTGTAAAACAGAGATATCTCGGCTACATGTCTGCGGTGTTCCAGACTATCTAGATTCTGGGTCAACTCCGGATCGCCGACGAGATGCAGAGCTCTCTTCTGAATGGAATCCAGCAGCTTTAGGGTGTGCTTTGGTGCGACACCCCAGATATGTGAGCAATATTCTAAACACGGTCTTATTTGCGCTTTGTAGAGCAAGAGCAACTGCTGCGGTGTATAGAGTTTTGTGTTGCGAAATAGCGCACCAAGCTTCTGGGAGGCTGATTTTGCGATGTTAGCAACGTGGTCATGCCAGGACATATTGCTGTTGACCGAGACACCCAGCAGTCCGATTGACGAGGATGAAGGAATGGTCGATCCTGCCATAACGATGTCAGGGCCCGCTGTATTGGCCCTCTTGGTAAACGTTGCTGCTTGGGCCTTTGCTGCATTGAGCTGGACCAAATTTCGGTCGCCCCAAGTTTGAACTTTCTCCAGGTCTTGATTTAGTGCCGTAATCTGCTCCTGTCTGCGGTGATGAGTCTCAGTCGCTGGTAACGGTTTTTCTGATCTAAAGTGGGAGACAAGGGTATTGTCATCTGCAAAACTGTAAACAGGATTATTTGTTTCGGACAGCAGGTCATTAATATAGATGAGGAACAGAGTTGGTGAAAGTATCGCGCCCTGAGGCACGCCCGCATTGATGGTGAATGTGTCCGAGATGTGTCCATCGACTGCAACGTGCAGAGATCGGCTCTTAAGGAAACTGGCAAGCCAGCTGCAGAGAGAGGCTGGCAATCCGAAGGACGGTAGTTTGTTGAGCAGTCCGTCATGCCAAACTCTGTCGAATGCCCAACGCAACGCAATCGCTCGAGACTCTCCGTAGTTTTCAATTGCCCTACTCCATATATGAGTGACATATGCCAATATATCTCATCTCGATCTCTCTTTGCGAAAGCCGTATTGTTTATCGCTGATTATTTTGTTGTTCTCGAAATACTTGAGTAGTTGCTGATTGACTACACGTTCCATGACTTTGGAGATTATTGAAAGCAAGGCAATTGGACGATAGTGTGAGGGCATGGTTTTCTCGCCTTTTTTTGGGAACAGGTTGCACTCGAGCGACTTTCCAAGAAGATGGGTAAATCCCTTTTCCATAAGACAGAGAAAAAAGCTTGGAAAAAACGGGTGCTAGTTCGTTGGCGCAGTTCCTTAACACGATGGCAGGTATTCCGTCCCGTTCTGATGCCTTTTGCGTATCTAGTTCTTTAAGGATTTTGCGAATATCACGGTGAGAAAACTTGACTTCTGCCATGGTAGTGTTGATGTTCGGTATGATGGGGAGAGTCTTGCCTTGGGAGACGTCTAAGGTAGAGTGCGATGAAAACATTTTGGCGAGCATGTTTGCTTTTTCCTTGGCTGTAGTCGCCGTGATGCTACGTTCGTCCGTCAAAGGTGGGAGAGACCTTTTTGTAAAGTTGTTACTTACTGCCTTTGCTACTGACCAGAAATTCCTGGAACCACTGGTGCATTGCAAAAGTTTATTCCTGATCCTTTGATTGTGTTTGTCCTTACTTTCGTCGACCACACGCTTTCACTCGTTTCTCGCTTCGATAAAATAATTGCGATTTTCAGCGGTCTGATTTTGCTGCCAGTACTTGTAGGCTTGCTGTTTCGCATCTTCTGTCGAACCAGGGCTTTCCTTTTGATGGTAACTTGATGGAATTTGGGATGTATGCTTCCATTCCTTAGGAGATTACTTGCGTGATCTCTTCGCAGCAGACTGACGGGTCGTCAGTGCCAAAGCAGACGTCGAGCCAAGGAAAATCTAGGTAGAACTCCCTTAGATCGTCCCAGTTTGCAGAATTGTAATGCCAGATTTTGCGAGGAAATCGTGGATCCTTATGTATGGGTGGCAATTCACAAACCGTTGTAATAAGTTTGTGGTCGGAAGTACCTAATGGCGGACCAACTGTAACCTTGTACTGGTCAGGATTGGTGGCCAGAAAAAGATCCAGGAGGGCGGGGAATTCGCCCGTCTCTGAGATGCGAGTTGGTTCGTCTACAAGTTGAGTAAGCCCGCAGCTGATGACAAATGCTTCAGCTTCTCTACCTTCGTTGTCGGTCTTGTTGTGATGTTTGAGCCAGTTGGTGTTGTGGGCATTGAAGTCTTCCAAAACGATTATATCTGAACTGGGGTGATCGACCTGTATTCAGTCAAAAGTGGAAGCTAGTGCTGAAACAAAGCTTTGGTAGACCCTATCGCTGGGAGGGCGATAGAGACAACGTATAAACTTGGTTAATCCCTTAGCGGTGAACTTGAGCCACATGACGTCAAGGTTGTTCGATTCGAGTGTTTCCTCGCGGTGGCATGAAAGGTCGCGTCAGACAAATAGGCATATTCCGAACTTATATCTAAATCGGGTATGTAAGTCGTAACCAGGATAGGGGTAGCTCACTGTTGTTGTATGTAGAACATACTTGTGTTTCTGTAAGGGCTAGTATGTGTGGTCTATTTGCTTGTAGATGTTGGTGTACCGAATTTATGTTTGTATTTAGGCCTGTTATGTTGCAGAAATCTATTCTAAATTGGTTCGGTGTCTTTGCTGTCTGTGAAATGCGGAATGAAGGGCTCCCAGGGCCACCCAGCGCCCGGAGATCCGAATGGGTGGGAGTTTATTTCCGGAATATTTTGATCCTGGAAGCACCATATATTCCTACTGAGGAACCCGGGACGCATTTTTCTATACGCCAAGCGTGATCGCGAATCGGGTCACGCCGATCTTCGGGTACTAAATGTCATTTGTGATCGCAAATCGCCCGCGCTAAACAGCACACGTTATCGCTAACAACGCACACTCCTACAGCCTAGTTATAAAATATGAGTATGAAGCAAAATTGCTTTATATAGAGAAAGTTCTACTTACTTGAGCTCTCGTGTTTAATCATCACATGTGTTTTGAAAAAAAAATGCGTGATTTTGCTGTGAAAGAGGGTAATAATAATTATACACGTTAAGAGTAAAAATAGTATTTATTAATCAAATACTGGTCCTATAATTTGGCAGTGTTAAGTTAGTACTTTCTATAACAACAAATGTTTACATTTTAAGTACTTAGTATTTTAAGAACATTTTTATTTATTTAACATCATGAACTGTCATACCATAAAACTAATGAAAATAAATGGCTGCATTAGAGTACATCTTAAAAAGAGCAAAACTTGCAGAAGAAATAAAATAAGCTAAAGACCGGAACTAAAATAATTACTTTGCAATTTTTCGAGCTCCCAGAGCTACATTTTGTTTTACACAAGTACCTAAGTTATGAGGAGCTAGATTTGCTTTGTTCTTGAAGTTAGTAGGCTTCCTCCCAGACTGAAATCGCCTTCTGCCAGTAAATGTAGTTTTTCTTCTAACCACACTAGTTGGCTGTACAGAGATTTTCACACCTTTTCTTGTTGTGTGTACCATTTGTTTTTTTGATGATGAGCAAGGTTTGATCGCTGGGTACAGTGCACTTAAAAGAGAAGATGAACTATTCATATTTTTTTCGTAGTTCTGAATGTAGGCTATGACTCCACCTTGAAAATTTTAGGGGTCATCTTAAAGAGTTTTTATAATTCTGGTGTCCAGATCAGTTATGAAATTTTTCCATTCAGTTAATAATTCTGTATTTTCGTTTCCAATATTATTATTATCATCGCTTAACTTTATTGTATCAATGGTTTCAAAATCATTACCACTTGTATCATCAACTGCATTATTTACAATAAGATTTGGCTGACTATTAGTTTCGTTTTTACCCAAGTGAACCATTTAATTGAAGGAATTTTCAAGAAGTAAAGGATGAAGTAAATGTAAAGGTGGTTCACTACCTGTGACAATTTCAAACAAAATTTCTTTTTGCTGTTCTGAAAAAATGTTGCTAGCACTATTAATGTTGAACTTTTTTATGACTCCAGCCTGATGCTTGCACATTTTCTCATTTTTCCCTTGGGGACAAGAACATATATCAATAAAATATACTTCTTTTTTATCTGAATTTAAAACAGTATATTGCATGTGCCCCGTTTTTTTAATATTATTGAGATCAACAACTGTTTCATCCGGAGCATATTGTTTCACATTGATTTTATTTAGTACTAAATCCAAAAGTCTTTGTTTGTAATACATAGAGAAACTTACCACAATAAAATCGGCTAGCTGAACCAGATTATAGGCTTTAGTTTTTTCCAAGGGAATATATTTAAATAGTCGGAATATGACTTCAATCATATTATTTGTGTTTGAACCCCTAGTTAGAAACTACTTTCTATAGTTGAAGAACATTTCTAAAAGATCGATATAATTTCTGTCCATTCTCTTGAGCTACTTACTTGGTTGGTAGAAGTACATAGCCATTTCCACACGTTTTTCAATACATGAAACGTACACGGCAAAAGTGTGGATGTCGGCCAAAACATTTCGAGAACTTTTCGTTCGTTCAAGTCGTCATCCGTAATAATTACCTTTGGTATCCCCTTTGTGGGCATAATATCAATTAAATTTTTTACGGCTACTTCAAATACTTGAGTCTTTTGTGATGTAGATATGACACAGCCCATAAGGGATTCCCCCAATAGACGACTGCATTACAAAAAATATATGTTGTGATTTTCTATATCACAGTTCCCTGTGGCATCAACGAACATGATTTCGGAGGCTTGAATTAGTAATTTTGCAGCTCTCTGCATCATTGGAGTACATAATGAGAGAGTATAATGATCACCAATTTGTTGTATTTTAAATAATGTGTCTGTATTGAATAAGTTCTTTTCTATATCATCCAATGTCTCTTTACCCGATCTGGAACCAAAAGTCGCCTTAAAATGTTTTTGCCACATGTTTGAAAAATCTGATTCTTGTATTGCAAAGTCGCGAATTTGCGACAACGTGTGCTGTTTAGCGCGGGTGATTTGCGATCACAAATGGCATTTAGTACCCGAAGTTCGGCGTGACCCGATTCGCGATCACGCATGGCGTATAGAAAAATGCACCCGGGACCACCAGCGCGGAAGCGGAACGTGATTTGGGAAAACCACTTAGCGCTTCCCAATTCTCGTGGGGTGGTCTTTCACCGGACGATGCGAGTAGGCTTATGCATCTACCACCTAGGGCCGCTTCCACTCGAAGCATCGGCCTCAGACTCATTCCTTTGGCGGTCCCTAGTCTGACAGGGGTAAAAATGGGGTTTGTTGGATCACTCCCCAGTGATCAGCTCCAGACTTTGTACTTTGGTGTTCTCCAGCCTGGAGGAGGACGATGGGATTTGATGGGCCACATCCCGTGGCAACTCGGGATGGTAGGGGCGTCACTCCCCGTAATCAAACTGCTCTCACCAGTTTGACGTTCCTGCCAGCCAATACAATGCAGCCCCTCTTGTCACAAACTGTCATTGATCAGCTCCAGACTTTGTACTTTGGTG
>MU193321.1:1260-13442 GCA_016904865.1 Pissodes strobi | reverse complement strand
TCACAAACTGTCATTGATCAGCTCCAGACTTTGTACTTTGGTGTTCTTCGGCCTGGAGGAGGACGATAGGATTTGATGCGCCATATCCCATGGCAACTCGGAATGGCGGGAGCGTCACTCCCCGTAATTAAACTCCTCTCACCAGTTTGACGTTCCTGCCAGCCAATACAATGCAGCCCCTCTTGTCACAAGCTGTCATTAATCAGCTCCAGACTTTGTAATCTGGTGTTCTCCAGCCTGGGGGAGGACGATGGGATTTGATGCGGCAACTCGGAATGGCGGGGGCGTCACTCCCCATAATCAAACTCCTCTCACCAGTTTGACGTTCCTAGATTGTTCGCACAATGACATACACAAATTGAATTGAAAACTGGCAAAATTAAATTATTAAATTTGTTCATTTAATGTTATGAATTAGACGTTTCAAATTTGACTGAATTAGTCACTATACAGCAAAAATAACTCCATGAAAGGTCTTTAGATGAAATAAATCGGCCACGGGAGTGGGAATATCGAAATATTAAAGCGTCCATATGGACTCCATCTTGCATTCTGAGCAATCTGTCAAGATTTGGGCGTGCCAACATCAATATTCATGTGAGGCCCGATTTATCAGAAAAAAACTCATTTGGACAAGTGTTACCCAAAATGCGGCTAGAATTAAAAACTGTCGAAAAGTGAACCAGTCTATTAATATCAGCAATTATTGACCAATTTTTAACTTGAGAACTTTCCTTGATGACAAATTGACAATTAACCAAGCCTACCTGATAAGACAAAAATAAAGTAATATTGTTGCAAGATTTTCAGGTGAAGGTAACTTGATGAAGTCAGATAATAAATAGCAACTATAAAATTATTGTAATACTTGACATATTTCAGCATGATAATTCAATCCACAAAAACAAAATCATCAATACAAATATTGAAATTCACTAATGGATAATATTTTGACGTTATGCATCATCATCATTCATAATGTGGACACATTATGAATGATGATGAGCCCCAGGCTCGGATAATTTTTAATGTCAGTTCTAAGATTATTAAATGTAATATGTATGAAAAAAAAAAATAATTTCATTGCATTTGTGTTGTCCCTTAGGATAAATTTTATACATTTATAGTTAGAAACCATTGTGCATTTTGGATTTCGATATACATTATGATGCCGACTTTGTAAATCTGTTGCACAATGTGCAAATCCCGACGAGTTAAACGTTTATGTGAAAGAAACAAAAACGATTAAAAGGCTGCAGCTGTTCAATGAATTAAAAAATTTAAAATCAGACAGATTTAATAAGATTTTTAATGATAACATTATATTATAGCAGTCAGGGATTCCGTTGAAATTATTTCATTAAACCTTAACGTTTCCAAGAAATTAAAAATTTTAATAGGTTCTATATACATAGTTCTGGAGGTATCTCCCTTACCGTATTAAAGAAATGCAGTGTGGTGGATCACATTAACCTGATGCAGAGCTATAAGTTTTACTTTTCGTCATTATGAGAAAAATGGTAGAAAGTCACCTATTTGTGAAAAGTGTTGGGAAGATCAATATTAGAATAATTGTAACTTCAATGTAGTGGCAATAATTTTAAGAATAAAACTAATTTGTCAGTAACTAACCTAAACTACAGAGCAAACGACAAAGAATGGCCAGTTTATTAAGATTAGTTTTTTAAATTAAATCTACGTCATGATGCATATATTAGCACTGTGGAAGCAGGTAATTTTGATATTTTTGCAACTATAAAGACATAGTTAAAAGAAGATATCTCAACTGCTGCTGTAGTTGTACCTGCTTAAAATTTTATGCGAAATAAATAACAGAGGTGAACATGGGGGGCATGTTGGGGTCTAAATTAGTTATTTTTTTTTCACTTCAAGCTTATTGTTGTTGACTTTAGTACATCTCCATTTTTAGAACATCTATAGATCAGAACTAAATTTAACAGACAAATGGTGTAGGTGCTCTATTATCCACGTTTTCCATGAATAGCAAATGTTAAATTCATTTCTGTAGAAAAGTTGATCTTCTTTTGAACACTTCTTCTTTAAGCTCTTTAAAAATATTTACTGTTAGGCCCTCCTTCCACCGGAGCAACGCAATTGCAACCCTAATTGTCTTTAAGTTTCATTACCGTTGCGAACCAGTTCAATACAAGTTGAGCCCATGCTTTAAGATAAGCTCAGCTACCGACGCAACTCAAACACGATTGGTTTCAGACCGTCGCATCTGCAACTGATCATGTCAGTTTTAGTACAACCGTTGCATGCGAAACGTGGTATTCTGTAGGCACCATGCCTCTTATAAATTAACTTACCTCAATATAACAAGCAGTTTTATTCTGCACTTATGCTGGTTGTATAATTAGTGTCCTTTTTTGTACATACAGTCGCAGCCAAAAATAGGACTCTAGGCATGCTGTAGAACGCTTTAAAGTTGTGTTCATCCATTTGCAGTGATTTTGCCATTATAAAGGCGTTTCGTTATTTATTGTTCGTGATGAATGGTTGTACCCACCATCTACCTTTCATCTTTTTCCGTCTTTTTAGGTACTAATAGCAGCGAATATTAACTACGATAAGAAGATTCACTCTCCACGGCGGCACGTCAACGGTATGTCTCCTTCCCCGCGCGAAAACTAGCATGATACTGGCATGTGACCTTTGGACCCGGCGCACACTGGTCGAATTTCTAGGAAAGCTGGCCATAATAAGGTTTACCAGAAATAAGACATAAAAGTTATTAAGTATTACACGTTTAATATATAGTGTTTTAGACAAATAATTGTTGAATTTTTTGCTCATCATCTGTATTTATATATAGGGAGTATCAATTATCACTAACGATAAAAATCATGTATAAAAATCATTTGTATGTTCTTAAATCGTTTTAAAAAAGGATTTTGAAAATTAAGGGCTCCTTCGTTGTAAAAAAAGGGTTTTAAATTTTTAATTCGATAATCCAAATTTTGTTTTTGCAACGGTTAATTCAGTAGTCTCACGAGCAAAATGAATCTTCGAGAGAAACGCGTTGATGAGGGCCTGCAATTTTGCCATACATGTATTTCAGAGTTATCGCTATTTTTAAAAATTGATCTAATAGGGACGCAACTAGTAAAAAAATATAGAAGCATCAGTGCAGCTGTTGTTCAAAAACACTTGCTTATATTCTGAATATCCGAAGGTAATATCATAGCCATATTTACAAATTAAAACTAAATTATAAATTTTTATCTGCTGATTCAGCCAAAGTATTTATTACCTCTTTTATAATAACATCAGTCTTGCATCAGCAATAATGATTCTACCGAAATTTCACCTTCAGTTTCACTTACTACAATATTATGGGATTAGGGGTGGGCGACAATAATCGATTATTCTATTCACTTTTAAGAAATTGCCGATTAACCGACTTATCGATTAATATTTCAGAAAATATCGATAATTGATTATTTCGATTAATCGATTATTCAGTTATTTGCCAAAATATTAAGAGTTTAATCGATTATTCAATTTCTTGCCCACCCGTACCGATGACTTTACAACAGATATAGCTTTTAAAATTCCAATTTAATAATGCGTTGGGTTAAAGGTAATTTAAACTTGAATTAAAATGACATTTGAAAATACTTTCAGTACAACATATGGAGCAAAAAAAAAACAGAGAAACGTAAATGCTCAAACAAGACAGCAGCAGGGAAAACTGCGCACGTTACAAATTTAGCCAATAAGGGATCCTCATTTCGACGCGTCATTTTCTGATAATCTGGCTACAGTTGTTGCACAATTAGGTATAACACCAACACATAACCTCAACGGAGTGTTAGCACGTTAGCAGTATAGTACATCAGTCTTTATCTTTTTATTATGTATTTGGGCAAAACTATATGATAAAAAGGATCACTCTCCGCGGCGGCATGTCAACGGTGTGTCTCCTTCCTCGCGCGAATACTAGCAGAATATCGGCAGGCCATGATACAAATAAAACAATCATGTTGGCAGGCGACCTCTGACGCGGCGGCCATAGACCAGCTCATCCTTTTGTCAGATTAATTTTCAAGCCTAAATTCTGTAGTCGACTCAATATTCCATATAAGATAATATCGCTATTTTTTAGTTGTATTGTATTACAAAATAGGAATGAAATATACAGTAAAATTGTGCGAAACCTTTAACCAATTTTAAAATCACCCAAAACGCCAAAATTTAATTAAATATTAAAAGATAGAACAAATTCGAGCAACATTTTCTTCTTGATGTTTTTTGTCAGAATATTAGTATTCGGAAATATGGTGAAATCGTTAACACAAAATCAAAATCTTTTAAATATTAGTTATTACATACCTTGAGTATTGTTATCAATAATAACTAATTAAAAACATTAACTGATTTTTGAAACATCCAGTTGAATACAAACTTTATCAAAATATTTATTTGGTGATAATAATAAAAAAAAAACCATAACGTAAGTTTGACAGGGCGCTGCAAACAATTCAGAAGATATCAATTGTGTTTTCCTATGTCAACTAGAGTATTAGAGTGCCATAAATAATTTCGTTATAAATTTGATTAAATATCCTGCAAACGAAAATATCGTTTATGGCCAGCTTTTATTTAAATTCAACCTGTGTGCCGTGGAGTTTGCTGATTGTTACCAGGCAACGAAGAAAATCAACGACGAGTCCTTTGTAGCGCTTTCTGGCCATTAAGTGGGCCTTCTTGTCGTAGTTAATATTCGCTGCTAATAGGCTCTTACTACAGCATCCGATCTATCTGGCATCTTGGCCGCAACTAATAATTGGGTTGCTTAGGTGGACGGATATTATAAATATTGCAACTTGAGTTGCAGTTGCAATATAGTTGCGTTACAGTTACATTGCGGCAACTGTATTATTTAAAAATAACGCAATACTTGAATTTTTACACTGACATGAAATATATTATTCTTATTGAGAGAGTAATCCACAATTAATTCAAAAATACACTTCGTGTTGACTTTAAATAATAGCTGTATTTATTTTAAGAAATATTGTTTTAAATTGATAACAAAGTGTTCTTATAATCAAGAAAAACAATAAACTTAAAAAAAGATGAAACAGTACTTTTGCCAAATGGAACTATTCTTGATTTAAATGTGTGCAAAATCACATTCGATACTTGTAAGTAGTTTTGAACAGAATTATATTCTCCTTAAAACCAATACACTTATAATTAAAGTTAATCTTTTATCTTCATTCCAAGAATATTTAAAAAAAAGAAGTATAGTATAACTATTCTTCATAAGAAGCTTACGATTTAGCGAGTGCCTGTTGCATCAGATTGTTATAGCATGAAGCATACCATTAGATACATGTTCGACTATAATGGTGGTCAGTTCGTTTCCTGATTTCGTTTTGAGTTCATTTTAAAATGGAAGCTTTGTTAAGCGAACAGAGATTGGAAGATTTCACAAAATATTTTAAACGTAAATGCGATAATTGTATTCATTTATTTGCGTTTCTATGTAAGTACACGTAGGTATAAAATATTGCTTGCTTTATTTAAATTAATATGTAGAGAAGAAGAGAACTTTGTTTGGTATTTGGCGGCAATCATAGCGTCTTACTTTTCGTTTTCAAATAAGTCAGCTACATATTTAAATATTTCTTTGAGTTGCAGCATACATAATTATGGTAAAATATATAGTATATTATTTAAAGTATAGGCTAATGTATCGATATTATCAAAGTATATGTAAACTAGTAGCTCCACTCCCCCAAATATTTTCTGCCAGCCGCCGAAAATCCGCAGATTGTTGGCAGCATGTGGAGCGTATTAGTTTAATCAGTCGTTCGTATGTAGGCAGAGTGTTGAGAACAGAGTCGGATTTGTGAAAATCCTTAAATTTATTTCTATTTTAATATTTTATTCGGACTTCGGTGGAAATATATACGAAGCAATGAAAAATACAAAGGCAAATAGGAAAAATCTATAGTCGGATTAGTGAATAGATATGTTAATAAAATTAGGTGAAGGAGGTGACTAGACCGGAAAAATCGTCTAGATGTCAGATTTTTTTTTTTATAAGTACATATTATATAACGATAATGGAATGCTTTGTAAATATTAAATATATTTTGTTCCTGTGAAACTGACCCAAAGTTTAATCCACGACTAACCCAAACTAACCAAATCTACTAAAATGGATTATAACGTATCAGAACCGCTACAAATTACTAAAATAAGTTGAGAATAAGTGAAACCTAAATCGACGACTAACCCAAACAACCAAATCTATCAAAATTGATTATAACGTATCGGAACCGGTTCAAATAACTAAAATAAGTTGAGACTAAGTGAAACTAACCCAAAGTTGATTCGACGACAAACTCAAACTAACCAAATCTATTAAAATTGATTATAACTTATCGGAACCGGTTCAAATAACTAAAATAAGTTGAGACTAAGTGAAACTAGCCGAAAGTTGTTTAGACGACTAACCCAAACTAACCCAGAGTTGATCCGACGACTAACCCAAACTAACTAAATTTATTAAAATTGATTATAAGGTATCGGAACCGGTTCAAATAACTAAAATAAGTTGAGACTAAATGAAACTAGACGAAAGTTGATTGGATGAATAACCCAAATTAACCAAATCCATTAAAATTGATTATAACGTATCAGAACCGATTTAAATGATTAAAATAAGTTGAGACAAAGTGAAACTAATCAAAAGTTGAATCGACGATTAACCCAAACTAACCAAATCTATTGAAATTGATTATAACGTATCGTAACCGCTTTAAATGACTAAAATAAGTTGAGAATTAGTGAAAGTAAGTAAGCGACGACTAACCCAAGCTAACCACATCAATTAGAATTGATAATGACGTCGGTATTGTAACCGTTTCAAATGGCTAAAATAAGTTGAGAATAAATGAAACTAACCAAAAGTTAATTGAACACTAACCCAAACTAACCAAATCTATTAAAATTGATTATAACGTATCGGAACTGATTCACATGGCTAAAATAAGTTGAGAATAAGTGAAGCTAACCGAAAGTTGATTGGACTACTAACCCAAATTAACCAAATCTATTAAAATTGAATATAACGTAACGGAATCGGTTCAAATGATTAAAATAAGTTGAGACTATGTGAAACTAACCGAAAGTTCAATCGACTACTAACCCAAACTAACCAAATGTAATAAAATCTATATAACGTATCGGAACCGCTTTATATGACTAGCATAAGTTGAGAATAACTGACACCAACCGATAGTTGAATCGACAACTAACCCAAACTATCCAAATCTATTAAAATTGATTATAATGTATCGAAATCGATTCAGATGACTAAAATAAGTTGAAACTAAGTGAAACTAACCGAACGTTGATTGGACGACTAACTCAAACTAACCAAATCTATTAAAATTGATTATAACATCTCGGAACCGGTTCAAATGATTAAAATAAGTTGAGACTAAGTGAAACAAACCGAAAGTTGAATAGACGACTAACTTAAACAAGCCAAACCTATTAAAATTGATTATAACGTACCGGAACTGGTTCAAATGAATAAAATAAGTTAAGACTAAGTGAAACTAACAGAGAGTTGAATCGACGACTAATCCAATGTAATCAAATCTATTAAAATTGATTATAACGTATCGGAACAGGTTCAAATGACTAAAATAAGTTGAAACTTAGGTTATCTGCACACGGAGCTTCTCGTCATAGACGCGTATTAGACGCCACGTACGGAAGGTGTACGCCTGGTGTACGCTCGCTTGTATTTCAGGCTTACACCTTCCGTACGTCGCGTCTAATACGCGTCTATGACGAGAAGCTCCGTGTGCAGATAGCCTAAGTGAAGCTAGTCGAAAGATGCTTGTAGTCGCCCTCAAACTAACCGAAACTACTACCAAATTTATTATTACGTATCGGAACCGCTTTATATGATTAAAATAAGTTGAGAATAAGTGAAACTAACCAAAAGATGAATCAACGACTAACCCAAACGAACCAAACCTATTAAAATAGATTATAACGTATCGGAACTGGATCAAATGACTAAAATAAATTGAAACTATGTGAAGCTAATCGAAAGTTGATTGGACGACTAGCCCAAACTAACCAAATCTATTAGAATTTATTATAACGTATCGGAACCGCTTTAAATAACTAAAATAAGTTGAGAATAAGTGAAACTAACCGAAAGATGAATCAACAACTAACCCAAGCTAACCAAACCTATTAAAATTGATTATAACGTATCCGAACCGGTTCAAATGACTAAAATAAGTTGAAACTACGTGAAGTTTAAGGCAAGTTGATTGGATGACTAATCCAAAGAAACCAAATCTCTTAAAATTGTTTATAACGTATCGGAACCGGTTCAAATATCTAAAATAAGTTAAGAGAAACTAACCGAAAGTTGATTTAGTGATTAACCTAACTAATAACATCTATTAAAATTGATTATAACACCTTAGAACCGGTTCAAATTATTGAAATATGTTGAGACTAAGTGAAACTAACCGAAAGTTGAATCGACGATTAACCCGAACTAACAAACCTAATCCGGTTAGTCGTTCAATCAACTTTTGGTTAGTTTCACTTAGTTTCAACCTATTTTAGTCATTAGAACCGATTCAGATACTTTATAATCAATTTTAGTAGATTTGGTTACTTTGGTCTAGTCGTCGATTCAACTTTCGGACAGTTTCACTTTTTCTCAACTTATTTCAATCATTTAAAGCGGTTCCAATATGTTACAATCAATATTAATAGATTTGGTTAGATTGGGTTAGTCGTCGATCCAACTTTCGGTTAGTTTCACTGATTCTTAAGTTATTTTAGTCATTTAATGCGGTTCCGATACATTATAATCAAGTTTAATAGATTTGGTTAGTTTAGGTTAGTCCTCGATTCAACTTTCGGTTTGTTTCACTTAGTCTTAACTATTTCAATCAGTTGAACCGATTCCGATGCGTTATAATCAATTGTAATAGATTTGGTTAGTTTGGGTTAGTTGTCGATTCAACTTTCGTTTAGTTTCACTTATTCCCAACTTATTTTAGTCACTTAATGCGGTTCCGATACGTTATAAATAATTTTAATAGATTTTTTAGATTCAGTTAGTTTTCCAATAAACTTTCAGTTAGTTTCACTTAGTCTTAAATTCGTTTAGTCATCCGATACGTTATAATCAATTTTGATAGATTTGGTTAGTTTGGGCTAGTAGTTCAATCAACTCTCGGTTAGCTACACTTATTGTCAACTTATTTTAGTCATTTCAAGCTTTTCAGAATACATTGAAATCAATTTTAACAGATTTGGTTAGTTTGGGTTATTCGTCAACAACTTTCGGTTAGTTTCATTTAGTCTCAACTTATTTTAATTATTTGAATCTGTTCCGATACGTTATAATCAATTTTAATAGATTTTGTTAGTTTTGGTTAATCGTCGAATCAAGTTTTGGTTAGTTTCACTTAGTCTCAGCTTATCGTAGTCATTTGATCCGGTGCCGGTGCCGATACGGTACAATCAATTTTGATAGATTTGGTTAGTTTTGGTTAGTCGTCAATCAACGATACAAAAATGCCGTAACGCGAGACGAAAACATATACCGTGTCGTAATGTGGTCTTGAAAAATCACTTTCATGAAACCAAAGAAGTGTAGTAAAAATGAGATTCCGAAGTATTTAATTATTATATATTTTTAAATAAATTTTAGGTAATTCCACTATTATTGATATCTTTGAAACGGTCAAAGCTACAAAGTTGATTAAATTAGAAAGTTGCCATTATTGATGCCTTTTCAAGATCGATTTGCAGTGTTGTTAAATTCTTGTTAGATTCTGAGATAGCAACTGTGGTATCACCTAAAAATGACAAACGTATAGCAATTTTTTTTCAATTTCCTTCTATGAAAATATGTTTACAACTTTGCTCAGTTTCACTTGATTTTTCAGCCGGCCGGCATTCAGTAGGTCTTTCGGTACGAGTCCATACAATCTCCTGAATACATCTCTGACTAGAGAAAGCCACGTGAATCAATCAGACACTTACGCAGCGCATCGGTCATCTCCAGTTGTCACTTGATATAAAAGAATCTGGCTGAATTACATCAAAGGATTTACCGCTGAGTGAACTTACTAGTTTACATATACTTTGATATTATACATGTTGGGTGTTTTTCAATATTCACAAGTGTCGACGTCGATGCTATCCCCTGTTTTCTGTTCTAATCGACACTTGTGGACTCTTCTTCACCGATGAATATTCAAAGAGACCCAACATGTATGCCTTATTGTTTAAATCAACCCTAAAAGCGATATGCTTGCCTATACATATATATCCAAAAAAAATTGTTTAAATTTAGAACTCTCAGCAGTCTCTAGAATTTTTGCATTAAAATGTTTACTCAACTTTTATATTAACCAAGTTATTGTGTGTACAGGGTGTCCCAAATTCGAGCCTCATCATTGGGATCTCGGAAACTAGAAGAGATACGAATTCGGTTAAATGGAGGCAAAGTTGCGCAGTTTGATGCTGATCAAAATGCCACCTTACAAGTTTAAAAATTCCGAATACTTCCGAAGATTTTTGAAAAAAACCGAATATTCGCGATTTCATTTTTATTTTTTTATGACTCTATTTGAATAGATATAACAAAATAAATTTCACATTTTCATTGCTACTTTTTCTGTTCTTCAAGATGGTGTTATCAGATTTTCATGCCGACGTTTCGTCTTTGAGCTGTCATTATTAACTTTGTTTTTTTAAATACGGCCCTGGATTTCTTATTACGGATTTTAAGAGCTGCAATACATCATTGGTTTTGGGACCTTAGTAGTTCTTAAAATCCGTAATAAAAAATCCAGGGCCGTATTTAAAAAAACAAAGTTGATGATGGCAGCTCAAAGACGAAACGTCGGTTTGAAAATCTAATAACACCATCTTGTAGAATAGAAAAAGTAGCAATGAAAATGTCAAATTTATATTGTTATATCTATTCAAATAGAGTCTTAAAAAAACAAAAATAAAATCGCGAATATTCGGTTTTTTCCAAAAATCTTCGGAAGTGTTTGGAATTTTTAAACTTGCAAGGTGGCATTTTGATCAGCATCAAATCGCGCAACTTTGCCTCTATTTAACCGACCTCGGATCTTTTCTAGTTCCCGAGATCCCAATGATGAGGCTCGAATTTGGGACACCCTGTACTTGAAAGCACTGATAAGTTTACGCATTATGTATAATGTTAGGTTTTGTTCGTTTTGCAGTTCAGATGCATTCGTATATGTATGTATAACCATTTCTAGCTTCATTATATTTTAATAAAAATAAACTATACAAAATAAAACTATATACGTCCAAAAATAATAGTATATTATGATATAAGTGTATAAGAGGGCCTTTAAAGCACGCGCGACATATTTCAAAACACGACGCGCAGCGGAGTGTTTTGTAAGTTGCAAGGGCTTTAAAGGCCTCTTATACACGTATATCATACGCTATTTTTTATTACGAATGCTTCATAATCTCAAAAATGTTTTAAATATTAAATTTAAGGGCTATATTGACGAATATATTAATCTGTCACATTTGACATGATCAAATGTTTCTATAGCAACCTTTAAAAAAGTAGGCGCACCATAAACATCATTTTATGCACGCTACAGCGTGCGATAATCGTTGATTATGATGCATGCGTAATAAAAATTATTTTTTTATTACGCATGCACCATAATCAAGGATTATCGCACGCTGCAGCGTGCATAAAATGATCTTTATGATGCGCCTACTTTTTTAAAGGTCGCTATAGAAACATTTGATCATGTCAAATGTGACAGATTAATATATTCGTCAATATATCCCTTAAGTTTAACATTTAAAACATGTTTGAAATTATGATGCATTCGTAATAAAAAATAGCGTATGATATACGTGTATAAGAGTCCTTTAAAGCCCTTGCGACTTACAAAACACTCCGCTGAGCGTCGTGTTTTGAAATATGTCGCGCGTGCTTTAAAGGCCATCTACTTACTTATATCATAATATACTATTATATCATACCAGTACATTATTGTGTTTTTATACCTTAGATACCATTTACATAATGGATTACTTTATGCCCGTGCGGGCATAAAGTTCACTTTATGGCCCGTGCGGGCATAAAG
>JAEQML010062503.1:0-24316 GCA_016904865.1 Pissodes strobi | reverse complement strand
AATCAATTTTAATAGATTTGGTTAGTTTTGGTTAGTCGTCTAATCAACTTTCGGTTAGTTCCACTTAGTCTTAACTTATTTTACTTATTTGAGCCGGTTCCGATACGTTATAATCAATTTTCATACATTTGATTAGTTCTGGTTAGTGGTTCAATCAACTTTCGGTTAGTTTCCCATAGTCTTAACTCATTTTAGTAACTTAATCACAACATATTCTAGTTATTTGAACCGGTTCCGATACGTTATATTCAATTTTAATGGATTTGGTTAGTTTTGATTAGACGTCAATCAACTTCCGGTTAGTTCCACTTAGACTTAAATTATTTTACTTATTTGAGCCGGTTCCGATATGTTGTAACCAATTTCAATAGATTTGGTTAGTCGTCCAATCAACTTTCGGTTAGTTTCACTTAGTCTCAATTTATTTTACTTATTTAAGCCGGTGCCGATTTACTATAATCAATTTTAATATATTTGTTTAGATATAGTTAATCGTCCAATCACCTTTCGGTTAGTTTCACTTAGTCCCAACTTATTTTAGTCATCTGAACTGGTTCCGCCGCGTTATAATTAATTTTAATAGATTTGGTTAATTTTGGCTAGTCGTCCAATCAAGTTTCGGTTAGTTTCACTTAATCTCAACTTACTTTAGTCATTGGAACTGTTTCCGATACGTTATAAACAATTTTAATAGATTGGGTTAGTTTCGGTTAGTCGTCAATTCAAATTTTGGTTAGTTTCACTTAATATCAACTTATTTTAGTCATTTGAACCGGTTACGACACGTAATAACCAATTTTAATAGATTTGGATATTCTTGGTTAATCGTCGAATAAACTTTCGATTAGTTTCACTTAGTCTCAAATTATTTTACTTATTTGAGCTGGTTCCGATACGCTATAATCAATTTTATTAGATTTGGTTAGTTTTGGTTAGTCTGCTAATCAACTTTCAGTTAGATTCACTTAATATCAACTTATTTTAGTCATTTGAACTGGTTACGATACGTTATAATCAATTTTAATAGATTTAGTTAGTCTTAGTTAATCGTCGAATCAACTTTCGGGTAGTTTCACTTAGTCTCAACTTAATTTAGTCATTTGAGCCAGTTGCGATAGGTTATAATCAATTTTAATAAATTTGGTTAGTATTGGATAATCGTCGAATCAACTTCCAGTTAGTTTCACTTAGTCTCAACTTACTTTACTTATTTGAGCCGGTTCCGATAGGTTTTAATAGATTTGGTTAGTTTTGGTTAGTCGTCTAATCAACTTTCGGTTAGTTTCACTTAGTCTCAACTTATTTTAGTAATTTGAGTCAGTTCCGATACGTTATAGTCAATTTTAATAAATTTGGTTAGTTCTGGTTAATTGTCTAATCAACTTTCGGTTAGTTTCACTTAGTCTCAACTTATTTTACTTATTTGAGCTGGTTCTGATACGTTATAATCAATTTTAATCGATTTGGTTAGTTTTGGTTAGTCGTCTAATCAACTTTGGTTAGTTTCACTTAGTCTCAACTTATTTTAGTCATTTGAGTCGGTTCCGACACGTTATAATTAAGTTTAGTACATTTGGTTACTTTTGGTTAGTCGTCCAATCAACTTTCGGTTGTTTTCACTTAGTCTCAATTTATTTTACTTATTTGAGCGGGTTCCGATACGTTATAATCAGTTATGTATAAACCGTGCCGTGACGTTCACTAAAATTTTCCAAGTCGTGATGCGACCTTGGAAACTCACTGTCAAGAAACCAAAGTATTCATCTGAACCGGCTCCGATACGTTATAGTCAAATATAATGTTTCTGGTTAGTTTTCGTTAGTCGCCAAAATTCGGTTCGTTTTGGTTAGTTTTAACTTACTTTAATTTGTGTAACCTATTTCGATAAATTTTAGCCCATATTGGTGCTTTTGGTTGCTTTCGATTAGTTTTGGTGAGTCATTCAATGAACTTTCCGATATGTTATAACCAATTTTAATGTTTTTGGTTAATTTTGGTTTGTCACCAAAATTGGGTTATTTTTAACTTACTATAATATTTTTAATCTGTTTCGATACGCTTTAGCCATATTTGGTGCTTTTGGTTAGTTTAGGTTAGATTGGGTTAGATAGTCGTCGTGGGTAGTCGTTCAATCAATATTCAGTTAATTTCAGTTAGTTTTAATTTTAGCCATTTCATTCGGCGCCGATACGTTATAATCGAATTTAATGTTTTTGGGTAGTTTTGGTTAGTCGCCAAAATTCAGTTCGTTTTGGTTAGTTTTAACTTACTTTAATATTTTTAATCTGTTCCGATACGTTTTAGTCTTTTTGGAGCTTTTGGGTACTTTCGGTTAGTCGTTGAATCAACTTTCGGTTAGTTTCAGTTAGTTTCAATTTACTTTAGTAATTTGAACCGGATCCAATAGGTTATAACCAATTTTAATTATTATGGTTAGTTTTGGTTATTCGCCAAATTTCGATTACTTTGAGTTATTAACTTCCTTTTATTTTTTTAATTTGTTCCGATTCATTTTAACCCTTTTTGTGCTTTTGGTTACTTTTAGTTTGTTAGGGTTAGTTTGGGTTAGTCGTTCAATCAACTTTCGGTTAGTTTCAGTTAGCTTTAATTTTGTCATTTGAACCGATTCCGTCCTCAGAAACGGACTAACACGATCTCTCACGTATATTACGTGATGTGCCAAATGTAGCATGCATTTTTTCGTGATTTGATACCCCATAATAGGAAAACAAAAACATTTTCAATGTTAAAAAGTAGCATAGAGCATATAGAAAACTATAAGATACATTTAAAATGGAAACAATATGTACTTGAAGTAGAAAATAGAGTACATAGATATTAGAATGGAAAATTGAGTACATAGATATTGTATATACTTAGAGTAGAAAATAAAGCACATAGAACAATATTAGAGGCACTTAGAGAAGCAAACAGAGATATATTAGAAAAATGGAACAATAATTTGGAACGCAAGTATTATTGACAACTATCTAAGATACTAGAGAAAGTCATAATAAAAACATGAAGGCGTCCAAATAGATGATATAGGAAGTTAATATAGAGAAAAATGAAACTAGAAAAGTTTAGTTCATATATGGGAATAATAAAGTATAAATGGGGAGATGAAACTTTAGTAAAGTTATAATGAGAACGCAATTGTTTTCGAATAATACCGTACAGGGAAAGTCATAGAAAAACATGTGAGCGTTTCAAGTGAGGAGAAACTAGGAGCAATAAGTAAAAGAAGTTTAAAGGGAAACTAGGTAGAAGACGAGCTAATGAGAAAACATATAGGCATAGACTATATGTAAAACGGACTTAGGTAGTGATGAATATCTTATCGAGAAAATCACAACACTTAAGGGCCACGGAGCATTGAATGTTTAGAATATGTACATAAAAATCAGCTGATAGATTAAGAAATATACTAGATATAAATAGTGTAAAGTAATGCATACATAAAGGCCTGATACATGCATCACAGACATATAATATACATACCAAGACTATATGGAGCCAGTGCGAGGCAGGATCCGGAGAGATGGGAACCATATGTAAGACAATGAAGGCAGCGTCACGATGTCCAGAGAAAAAAGGGGGAATCTAGAAAGAAAAAATGTTGTAAAAATGTTGAAAAATTAGAACCCAAATGGGGAACAATTGAAACGTGTGTAGTTGAACACAACACTATGTATCTAGCAGTAGCTGAAAAAATACTACTACTAATAACAACAATCAAGTATCAAGGCAAATTACGACAGGTTTAAATTTATGCAATCCATATGGAAATAAACACTGCTACCTACCCAGGCTATTAGGTGATAACCTATTACAAAACCATTTCACGAGGACTTAGTGGAGGACCTGACAGCTCACTGTGCACTGAGATGTCATCGTCCGTCACTAATGATCAACACTGAGATTAGGGATGATAAATTCATCATAAACTCATCCTGAAGTGGACATGGAAATAGTCTGTATGGAAGCTGCCACTCCCATACAGAGCAATAACACGTCAACTCCAGGAGCGCTAAAAATATCAATCCCATGTCTATCACAAAATCATTCCAATAATACCAATATTAAGCAGCACTGTACATGCACAAACACATGAAATATAATTATGCAAGCTATTTTTGTTGCACTAACATGCAGTCTATTCCCACTATTGATCTATTATTTAAATTATATAGGTACTTACGCAATACGACTAGTTCCACCGGCACAAATCACCCCCTAAACCACAAGATGGATACACTTTAAGGATAGAAAATCAGAATTCGGATGGTAGCCTAAATTGCATATTTCAAAAGATTGCAGTTAGTTGACCCGAGCAATGGAACACCAACATGACCTGCATTTAATTTTTTTCCGACTATGCACAGTGGTATAAATACGTATCATATCATATTATAATATTTAGAAATAATAGCTTAGCTGTAATTAAATTATCGTAATAGATAGGCTAAAATACGAATAGACATAGGACTGCCAGATATACATATGAATAATCAAAAGAATTATTTTTAATCCTTTATCTGAGAGATTTACAACAAGTAATAAATAAGAATCTGAAATATGATGAAATATTGGTATAAATAATCCAAATCTAATAATAAAAATAAAAACGGAAACGTCTTAAAATGTTTATTATAACTAAAAATATATATAAATAGTAGGTCGCCTAAATCTGACCACAACGGTCATATATTGTTATTGTATTTGGCAAATAAAAAATTGATTGATTGATATTAAAATAGTTATTAGTTAATTATTAAAACAAACCTCTCTTTTGTCCCATGTCAGCAAAAAGCACTGGGTCAAGCAACATACAGAGTCGACAACACTTCAAGACTAATACCGGGTGGACAAAACTGAGCCACGACACGAAGTGAACAACAAGTAAAACCAATGGACAAACTGTTGCAACCAGCCAGAACGTCTTGGATCGAGTAGAGACCAGTACGGCCTAATTGTGATAGTGAGAAAGTGTTAATATAAGGTTATGTCAAAAATGTAAAAAATATATATATGTAGTAAGGGAATAGCATATCTGGTAATAAACTCCGGAGGCCGTCGTTTTCTAGAGGGAGGGCATGTGTCAACTAACATAAAATCATACAGTCGAAAGTTTGAACTTAACCTTGAATCGCAATTATAAATTGTTGTTAATTAAAGTATAAACTGTTATGATTAACCTTGTTGACAATTCAAAACAATACTCGAGTTAGAGGTCAAAGTTTGGTATAAAAAGCTGTGCAACAGTCCATACCGGTAGACTTTGATCTCCAGTGCGAACTACCGAAAGGGAAAAGCCCCTCTGACAGATCAAAGCTCTCACGTTAAAAAAGACCTATCAATGCGAACTACCGAAAGGGAAAAGCCACTCTGATCAGGCACGTTTCAAAAAGACCTATATCAGTGCGAACTACCGAAAGGGAAAAGCCACTCTGATCAGGCACGCCTTAAAAGTGAATCAGTGAAAATTAATAACGCCATAAGGCAAAGTTCTGTTTAAATTAACTACAAATAAAAAGTATACTACGTAACTAAATATTCAGCCAGATCGAATAATCTATCCGCCCGTCAGTCTAATTGTAACAGCCCTTCAGGCTAGCTCTTCCTCACTCTCGCTCTCCTGATAATGTGACAATATGTATGCAATTCTAGGGTACACTCACAAAACAATGTTATCGAATATACAGGCATACTAACATTATGATTTTTAACATTAACTTACTGTCTAGTACCTAATTTCACAACCGAACCTGTCGTTGAAACCTTCTTCACCCCTGTTCACCACCTGCTTCTTCGATATGCGACGAAGTTCACACAATGCTTCTTTTCGCTAATTTTTCGGCCGTCGACATGAATTTGATGTAATTTCTTAGAATTTTCCCGAGCCTCTGAGACTGAGACACTATTTTCGGCGAGGCCACTACTGTCACCATAGTAAGAGATTAAAAAGAATTTAACTTTATACTCAAACTTTTTCTAGACCCAATCAGGCATTATAATGTTCTACAAGTGACTTGTTAAGACTACCCGGTACCCATTTGGGCATAGTAACTAGATGCAAATGTAAGATTCAAATTGTGACTATCCTCAGTTCCTACTGAAATTTTGTTTTATACTTTTTTTCAGAGCGTGTTTTCTCCCAGAAATATCTGGAATTTTGCCTGCGGCACTTAAAACATCCTCGATGACGCAAGATGCTTATTTTTCGCCGAAAACGCCTATTCGCGTTTAACTGGGTTTTTCCACTCTGGACCAAAATAAGGTCATTCAAATTGTTTTCCAAGGCAAAGCGTCAAAGTCCGCTCGGGTCTTCGACTTTGGTGACGAACATTACTGGCAACGCCTATTGACCAATGGATTTCATTCTATCAAGATTTTTCGGAGAAATCTGCATGAAATGCTTAATTAAGTGGGGCATAGTTCCTGGGGTCTTTGTCTCAAGGTAATCGGCTTAAAGAACACGCCTATTAGCCAATTAATTTCTTTTGTACAAGGTTTTCTCTCGAATCTGGGGGAAAGAGTTTGACTAGGGGAAAACAGTTTCTTTCCTTTTGTTTAACTATGTACCTGCTATTATGCAGTCGAAAAACCCAAAATCTACGGCGACCGCGCTTAAAACCGAGTCTAGTGAACTTTGAATTTTCTGCCGAATTATTTGGATGATAGTCCAAGGGTAAGTGACTTTTCTGATATTGGCATAGGCTTGCATGATGACTGTTATGCTCATTTACTTTAATTTCCTAATTCAGATGTTGAGAATATTGAAACGTGATTCGAGCATTACTCAACACTTCCATTTTCAATTTATGATTTAACAAAATAAAATTATTATTTTATTTAATAGTTCTTTCTTGGCGATTTACTTCGAAATTAATTTACTTTATTTGGTTTTGAATCAATTAAAAATAAAAGCAATTTTCGAAACAAATTTATCTAAAATCCGGGCTGGCCCTTTGGTTTTTATCACACATGATCGAGTTGTTTGTGGCATACTGGACAACAGAGTGCGAGATTCTTTATTGAGAGAAGCCAATTTGGATTTGACCAAATGCATAACCATATGTAAAGCAGCTGAACTTGCTGGAATGAGGTCCAAGCAATTGAATCAAGACACAGGTGATGTTCATGCCATCAGAAGAGAAGAAAAACCTCGAGAAAAATATAGTAGGAGAGTCTGGAGAGTGCCTAGAAAAGAGGAATCGAAGAAAGAGAAGGTAGAAGAGAAAAATGGGAAATGTATAGGTTGCGGTTGGAAACACGGAAGCCGATGTCCAGCCTATAAGAGAAAGTGCAGGAATTGTAACGCATACAATCATTTTGAAAAAATGTGTCCACAACGGAAGAAAGTTTACATGGTCGAAGAACACAATCCTCTACAAGATCAGTGCCAACATAGCGACTCGAGTGAAAGTTCCGAAGATCTATATGTTAGATCTCTTTCAGGTACTGAAAAGTTTGTTGGCAGTATCAGTGAGTGGATGCAAACAATTCGAATAAGAGACAAAGACATTGTCTGCAAAGTAGATACAGGTGCAGATGTGAATGTCCTGAACATGAAGACTGCACGTGAGCTGAAGGTTAAAATTAGGCCTTCCCAGGTGAGCTTGAAAAGGTACAATGGATCAAAAATCTGTGTTTCTGGAGAAACAACTAAATCATGTGAGATAAATGGTATACAGCATAAATTGGATTTCCAAGTTGTAGATTTGGATGCCCCTTGTATAATTGGTTTGCCTTGTATTGAAAAATCCAAGTTATTGAACAAGTTATATGTTTTGCAAGGTAAAACGTCTTTGAATGAGTTGCTGGAACAACACAACCATCTTTTTTATGGACTTGGTGAGCTACAGAGTACATATCAAATCAGGCTGAGACCAATTATATGTCAGAACAGTATCTCAACCACCAAGGAAAATACCAATAATTGGTCTACAAGATCAAGTGAAAAAAGGGTTGGACCGAATGAAAAAAATGAAAGTGATAAGAAAAGTTACGAAACCTACTGACTGGTGCAATTCATTGGTTATTGTGAAGAAACCTGATGGATCGCTACGTTTGTGCCTGGATCCCAAGCCTCTGAATGATGCTATAGTTCGAGAACGCTACCAGTTGCCAACTTTTGAAGAGTTAGCCTCAAGCATGCCAGGAGCCAAAGTATTCTCCATTCTGGACGCTAACAAAGGGTTTTATCAGATTAAGCTGGAAAGTAAAAGTCAACTTCTCACAACTTTTCATGCTGACAGTTTTGGGAGGTACGCATACCAACGTGTGCTTTTTGAGCTTTGTTCTGCTCCAAAAGTGTTTCAACAGAAGTTCAAAAATGTGTTTGGAGGTCTGCAAGGAGTGGAGGTATACATTGATGATATTCTAGTTTGGGGACGAGATGAGGAGGACCACAACAGAAGGTTGTAAGCGGTGTTGGAGAGAGCTCACGAAGCAAACATCCGATTCAACAGGAAGAAGTGTCAGTTTGGTGTTTCAAAAGTGAAATATGTTGGTCATGTGTTTAGTAGTGAAGGTTTAAAGCCTGATGATGACAAGATCAGTGCAATTTTAAAAAATGGACAAGCCTAGGGACAAGAAACAGTTACAAATCATTTTGGGTATGGTAACTTATGTAAGTAAGTTCATTCCTAATTTGTCAGATGTGACCCATTCGATGAGACAACTTTTAAAAAATATGTAGAATTTGTATGGACTGATAAACATGATTCAGATTTTGCAAAGCTAAAGGAATCATTAACCGGAACTCCAGTATTGACATTTTTTGATAATCAGGAAAAAGTTATTCTTTCTGTTGACAGTAGTAGCAAGGGCTTGGGTGCTGTTATTTTGCAGGATAACTTGCCAGTTGCTTATGCATCCAAAGCCTTGACACCAACACAACAATTATGGGCGCAAATTGAGAAGGAATTGCTCGCTATAGTGCATGGTTGTGAACGATTCCACCAATATATTTATGGTAGAGTAGTGCAGGTAGAGACAAACGTTAAGCCATTGGAACATATTTTCAAAAAGCCTATGGCTGATACACCTTTGAGACTACAAAGGCTTAGATTGCGATTACAATTATATGATTTAGTTGTGCGGTATAAGCCAGGAAAAGAACTCTTATTGGCTGATGCTCTGTCTCGCTCATATTTAGAATCTGATGATGGTCTTTCGGACATAGATTCCGATATTAATGCTCATTTGTGTATGGTAGTCATCATTTACTGATAACAAAATAGATGTTTTCATTAGAAATGCGGCTATTGATTCTGATTTGTCTTTGATTGTAAGTTACATACAGAATGGTTGGCCAAATTATGAAAAAAATCCAGATCACGTAAAATTTTATCATTCCATCAAAGATGAATTATTTTTTGTGAAGGGTCTACTTTTTAAAAATAATGCTGGTTTAAGATCAGAAATGGTAAGGCTTATCCATTTTAATCATTTTGGCATAGAAAAATGCAAGTATAGGGCAAAAAATATTTTATTTTGGCCACACATGCTGAAGGAAATAGAGGATGTAGTTAGAAATAATTGTAGTACTTGTTGTAAATTTCAGAAAAAAAAACATAGCTATGAATCTCTAATGTTGAGAGAAGTTCCTAACCATCCATTTGAGGTTGTGGGTGTTGATATTTTTTTATTACAAAACTAAAGCATTTTTTCTTATGATTGATTACTTCAATAAATTCTTTGAAATGAAAAAAATACATGCTGAGACTGCGTAATGTATTATTGTGGCATCGAAAGAAAACTTTGCAAGGTATGGGAAACCTAGATTATTATATAGTGACAATGGTCCACAATTTTCTTGTTTCAAATTTAAAGATTTCTGTAAAGAATGGCAATTTCAACATGAAACATCAAGTCCCCACTACCCCAAATCGAATGGCATGGTTGAAAGGTACCTATATTATACAAATGTGTAAAATGTTGCTAAAAAAGGCTGATGATTCTGGAACTGATCCTTACATGGCATTATTAGAAACGCGAAATAGACCTATAGATCCTCAGTACTGTAAATCACCAAGTGAAATTTTATTTGGTAGAAGAATTAATGCATTTTTACCCTCTTCTGAAGATTTCCATACAAATAAAAATGCAAATCATTTTTAGAACAAAGACAAGAAAAATTTAAAGAGTATCATGATAGAAGAAATCATTTTAATCCGTTAGAGTTTGAAAAAGGGGAGGTAGTAAGGGTCAGGGATAACATAAATGAAATGTGTAAAGGAAAAATTGTTGACATAGGTCATAAACCTAGAGCGTACAAAGTAGAATTACCTACAGGAAATGTGGTAGAGAGAAATAGATATAATCTGTATAAAGCGTCTCCTGATGATACGATTGTACAAGACCCAATAGATAAAATGTTTCCTGAGGATAAGGCTCACGAGGCTTCCAGATCCAATATTAACACGAGTATTAACAATAATTTTGAAAATAATCAACATGTAGAATAATATTTTGTTTTATTGTTGTTACAAAAAAAAGGAGACGTCAGGATTTATGTGTAAGATTTAGTCATAGCGTAAACGTGGCAACAGAGCAGATGATGGCCGGCGTGCTGTAAAGAGCTAGGATTTTCTGTCTTATTATTTCGCTTTATTTAAATGAATAAACGTGAGTTAATTCAAAATCGAGTTTCAATAAATATACGGGACCAACATTACAATTTGTTTGCCTGAAATTTAATTTCAAACGATTTGTAGATGGGATCGGAGAATTTTGACATTTTTCAAGGGATAAGCAGCGGTTTCTGCCGAATTTCGGCAGATCGTCATAACTACCCTACGCGTCATAGTAATTTTATAACTATCCCAAAACATAAAACAACTCTCTTCAAAGATTCCCATTTATATATGGGCACTAAATTATATAACCATTTATCTGCATCTATAATATCAGAAAATAACACAAAGAAATTTAAATTTAAATTAAGGAAAAAATTAATTGACGGTTGTTTTTATAGTACGTCCGAGTTTTTGTCATCTGAGGTGTCGGTTTAGTATTGTTCGATGATTTTATTCTTTTTAACTACTTTAAGAGTGGTTGGTCTAAATTTTAAACTGTATTGTATCGCCTGTGATTATTTTGGAATTTGTTTTTACTTTTATTGTCATTTTATTGTACACTTATATTTGACCTGTCCAATATCATTTTGTATGATCTACTGGATGAATAAACATTTGATTTGATTTGATTTGATTTGATTCCCTATTGGATTTGGAAAAACTATCTTCTGATGATGCGTTCTCCTTGCTGGCAGAGTTTCCAGATGATAAAGCTGTAGACTCAGAATATGAGGGAGATCGTGTCGCAGAAGATGGCGCGGCATTTAGTACCTTCTGTAACACTGACAGGTCTTCTAGTAGATCATCTGCATCTATACTGCCACTCACTCCGGTAATCGTTCCTACACCATCAACATCTGAAGATTCTGGTCCAGACAAAGATGGTTCAGTTAGCAGGCGCTTTTATTACCCCTCACCCCGATGATTTCTCCTATCCCATCAACCTCCAAAGGTTTTTCTTTAGTTAGCAGATCCTCATATTTCCGATTAAATCAACAGATTTCTAGAAATCTACGCAGGAGGATAAAAGTTACTGCAAGATATGGAAGACGATTTTCAAGATTTTGATAGTGACGATTCCATTGCTGATCCTAATTTTGAATTAGGACCAGCCTTACCAACAAAATCCATCCTTGATGAGCAGATGACTTCTTCAGACGATGACGATGAAGACATAGAACTACCAACGAGTTCGAATTCAGACGAGACTTTCAAGATGGGTGATTGCACACCATCTGCATTGAACGCTTACACATTTTTTCAACCTTTTGGACCAACATTCTAGGTGAATCTTGAAAGTCCATCGAGTATTTTTCACGTGTTCATGACTGATGATATTATGAGCCATCATAAGCGGTAACAAGGATTCGGCACCCTCTTGAATGGCATGGCATGAATGTTATGTTACAATATGAGTCGGTTAAACCCCCCCCCCCCCCCCCCCCCTGTCTACGCCCATGCGAGCCATATTGTTACTGAAAGTAATAAATACGCCTCTCAGATGGGAGTTCAACTAAATACGAATGTTTCTGAACTCAACGCATTGTTTGGAATTTTAGTAATAATGGGGTTCCATTGCCTACCTTCTATAAAAAAGTATTGGTCGACAAACAGCAATTTTAGAGTGGAAAGAATTGCGAGTATTATGACACTGAAACGATTTCTGAAACTACTTCGATTCTTGCATATAAATGACAATGCTACTATGCCCCAAAGAAATATCCAAAATTTTGATAAATGGTACAAAGTTAGGCCTCTTATTAACCATTTGAATACAAAATTCTATGAGTGCTTCAATCCATCCAGGAACATGGCTGTCGATGAAAGTATGGTCGGTTTTAAAGGTAGAAGCTCATTAAAACAATATATGCGAATGAAGCCCATCAAACGCGGTTTCAAAGTTTGAGTTATTGCGTTCAGGTTTTATGCTGCAATTTAGTGTCTATGAAGGAAAATCAAAAGAGCCAGAACAAGGTAGTACATTAGGAGAACGGGTAGTGCTACAGCTGGTCAGAAGTTACCTAGAAAAGGGGTACTGTATTTTTTTTTGATAATTACTTTAGTACTTTTAATCTTGTGAAAACGTTACCAGAGAGCAAAACTTTTGCATGTGGCACATTCCAATCAAATCGAAAGAATTACCCGACAGATCTAATGAAAGCAGACAAAACCATGAAACCTGGGGATTCAGATTTTGCATCACGTGGAAATGTTAGTTATACCAAATGGAAAATCGCGGGAAAAAAGTGTGACTGTTATCAGTTCATTTCATGATCCCAGTATTAAGTTTGATATTATCCGAACTAACAAAAAAGGGGAAAAGGAAGCCTTAACTTGTCCAATAGATACCAATAGCAGACTACAAGTCCATCGGTGCTGTTGACCGATTCGACCAATATATGTCTTTCTATAACATATCATGGAAAAGTCGTAGGTGGTGGCTAAAACTCTTCTATTATATGTTAAAAAGTGTAATAACTAACTCCTACATATGTTACAAAACCAGATGTGCTGAGAAAAAGGAGAAGCCCTCGGGAGAGGCCTACAAGCCATTTAGATTTTAGGAACTTATTAGCGGACGAACCGATATCTACATACAATTCTAGGAAGAGATCTACTTCTAAATTAGCTGCGAAGAAGCCAAGGCTTCTGAAAAGCAATTCTGGGACGTGTATTGGAGTAGAAAATTCTGTTAGAACCATAGATGTAGGTAAACAGTTACCAATTAAACGAACTATAAGACGATGTGCATATTGTAGCAGCAAAAATAAAGTAGTGCGCTCAACTACAATTTGTAAAGAAGGCAATATTGCTCTTTGCATTCAATGTTTTACTCCATTCCATGATAATAATCCATAATTTATTTAAGACAAGTATCTCTAAAATACGTTTGTAAGTCAAATTCGCTGGAATAAATAACGAGTTTCTGCCAAAAATATATTTTTTGATAAAAGTGGTCAACAAAATAGTTTGAGAAATTTGAAGTACCCAAGATCATTATACTAACCACCCTATCCTGACATAAAGGGAGGGGATAGATTTTTTTTTATATATTTTTTTAAGCATCCTGGGAACCATATAAATTATCCCCAATCAACAAAAAATTAGTTTCAGAGATAATTCTTTCTGACACTTAAAGGGTTAAAGCATAAAAGTTGTACGTTCTCATCTAAAAGTTAAATATTCAAGACTTTTGTAGTAGTTATTTAGAAATAAGTAACCTTTGTATATTTAGTATTTATGTGAGAATGAGTGAGTGCTTGAAAGTAAATAGAAAATGCTGTATATATTTATCATATTCAAATGCAATTTACACCCGCATTATTAAAGCAAATCAAAATGAACACATGTTTCAATTCATTCTATAGATATAATTTCACTACCCTATGGTAATACAGTTCATTAAAAGTGGTCAATTAATTACTAAGGTACCACCCCCTCCTTTATGGTTTTAAGCAATCAGTTGTTTATTCCGACCACCGTCTATGTTGCCTTATCGTTGAAAAAATCCTCGCTGATGTAATTTGCCCCCAACGCCCAACACGTTCTAATTTCCATTTAACTCAAACTAATCCAAACTAACCCAAAATAATTAAAGAGTAAAATCTAAAAACAATAAAAAATAACTAAAACTGCGTTCTGGTAGGGGTGGTGGCCAAAAATCCAACACAAATATTTCTTATTATTAGTAAATTTCTTCTGTCACATGACACAGTTGCCAAGTTTGTAAATTACCATTGTTCGATTCGCCCTGACCTCTTTCTACCATGTTGGAACGATTTATGTTTCAAATTCAACTACGCGATGTTACCATGTTGTTATTTAAAGACCTAGGATCGACATATTTTTAATATTCACCAATTTAGTTTGGGATAATTTAGATTGGTTTTGTCTGGCTTGCGTTATCTTAGGTGAGGCTGATATTACATAATTGTCACACTGTTATAGGAGACAGTATATTAAAAAAAATGTATAGAATACTTTTCCAAACAGAAAATAACTTACCCATCGTTACAGTTTTAATGCCTCGAGCCTTCAAATGAATATGCTTTTCGGACGAATTTTTATTTACCACAAAATGACGAATTAAAAGATGCTTTACTTTGCTTAATTACTGTCAATTTATTTTCTTACAAAATAATTTTTATAAAGCAAGGATTAACATTGACAAATATTTTTCATATTATAAGGAACTTTGTTTGCAAATACTAATTATGTTGTCTAACGCATGTATTATTATTGTAAACAACCTTGTCGGAGCCCTTCGTAATCGATTTTTCTGCGTTGACAAGTTTTGTTTACAGAAAAAAAAACAGCTTGTATTTGAAAGTCTACAAATCTTTTGTTTTAAATTCTCGCTGGTTGAACTGGATCAGAACTAGCTCATAAGTTACGATGGCACTTGTTACCTAAAAAGAAAATATCACTGTTATATCCGTAATATATTTTTTTTGGTATGTTCGTTTTCCTTAATACGCCCCTGACACTCATCGACTAACTGTAATCTGTATCTTACTTGCACCTAACAGTTTTGATTTTTTTTATAGATAATCTAAAATTTTTGCTCGAAATTGTGGATGTTGTCGACTCTTGTCACGAAATTATGGACAATTTCGAGCTTTTTATTGGAATTATAGACACAGATAGATAATTATAGAATAGTTTACTTTACCTGAAGTAATACTTTAGCGTAATAGAAAAATTTAAAAGATTAGATTGTAATATCAGTCATTAAGATTCCTTGTTACTAAAAGTTGAAACAGAAAAACTAATTATTAATTATTCAGCTAAAGTATAAAGAAAGCTACAATATGAAATGACGTATCTGCTATGTCAATTATCAGAGGAACCAACTAATTAAACTAATACACAATACAGCACAAATAAATTATCGATTAAGCAACAAGTAAGACAGGCATCCGATAAGTTCCAATAATTACTCATTATAAAACAAGTAAATCGAATAAAAATCACCACTAAATCAATAATTATTAGTTACCAAGATACTTAGATCATGAATATGTTCAATTCACACTTCCGAGTCCACTAGGACATTACGTCAACGAGTAAAATTGCGACAACAACGCATTAAACAAAAGAGCAACGTTATTGAAATAGTCAACTTTGAGTAAGTCCTTAAGTTAACGTGGGATTAAAGTAGAGTTAATGTTTTAAATAGACAACGGCAAAAAAGGAAAATAAGTGTGAAACTCCGAAGTTATATTATTTAGCTCTATGTACAAAAAAGGTTCAGATGTTAATTATATGGCGATATAGATTAACCAGCAATTAAGCTTAAAAAATGCACAACTGACTCCACTGCTCCATGCAACTCCCAGAAGGAAACATACACGATCGAACATAATGGACACTTCGCCTACACAATGGACAACCTAAAAACAAGACTTTTTTAGGCCAAAGAAGAAAGGAAATATTCTTGACATAAAAAAACGTGTGAAGGCTTTTAACTGCTTGGCTGTAATCAGCTAGGCTGCCTCATAGGATGGACGAAACAGAACCTTTGACAAAGATAATAAAAATCGCAGTTGCGAAATGAGTCCAGGCACCAAGTAAATAATACACGAAAGATAAGGGAGTGGTACTGCCTTAGAGTCAAAATGGGTCTGGTAAAAGGTCCGCACAAAGGTATATCACAAAAACGGTTCTACCACGAAACCTCAATGCCAACAGCAACGGTTTACTTTTAAAGAGTGTCATTGTTTGGTTTTCACAGGTGGAAGTGATGAAAAGAAGGCTACGAGCTCTACTCCAAAACTTAAACTAGCCAATTCCTACGAGCCTCATGCTACAAGCCACTCAGATTCCAAGACTCTGCGCAACTCAGGGCAGGCACATTCACCAGGACCACTAAAGACATTTCGCAGCCATGCAAGGAATTTACTAAGATATAATGCGATATTATACAAAATTAATTTAGAAGTAAAATAGTTATGATGGCATATGGCCAAAATTAACTTTCACTAGGCAGCAATAACCACAAGATAGGTAAGGTTAGCATGACTAGTAGCGAGGCTTTTTACATGGTTGTTTTTGTTCCTTTTTGTACATTAAAAGCTCTACTCCACCGTGTTTCTCCTAGGAAAGCTAAAGAAATTCGAGGAAAATAGAAGGAGAATGCTTGGCTCACAACATTGATAATAAAACGCGAAAACCAATACAGCCAAAGGGCGGTAAATATAGGATGCAATGGAATAGAATCCACTACACCCATACAACTTATACCTATATTTCGTAAAAATACAAAAACACAAGGCTATATAAGTAAAAACCACAAGCGAGTTCAATGTGACTGACAATCGTTCTGAAATTTGAAATTATAAATAATTTTCAGAAATAGGTTTATAATTTCGAGATAGAGCGAAAGGTACAAATCTATAATTTTGCGAATATGTTGATTATCCATAATTCCATGAAAATATTGAAATCATGGATACTTTCAAGTTTTTCTGGGCGACTACGCCGAATTTTAATAGCAAACCGTATAATATGCTCATTAAAAAATCGATAGTATTCATAATTTCGAAATCAAGTCGAAATTATGGATATTCGCGACTTTTACATGAAATTATGTACAATTTGGATAAAACTTCATAATTTCGATAATATAATTAATACAAAACCATTTCAAAAATCAACTATTTTACTCATATTGGCTTTGTTATTATAACTAATAACATTGTAAAAAGTCGTAAATCTAAGTGCTCATAATTTATTTCAAGGAACTAGTCGAGGTCATCCATAATGTCTCGAGAAATGTATCCATAATTTCAAGAAAAAATCGGCTTTCTGGTTATAATAGGGAAAAAATATGTTAGTATCATTGTAAATTAAGTTGAAGGTGTGGATACCTACTCTCAACTTCTTGACAATTTTGACAACTTCATCGATTAGATATCAACTTTGCGAAAAATCAACCGAATGTATCCATAGTTCCGTGAAAATTAAATTTTAGATATTCTGAGCTCTGTGAAAAGTCGAAGTTATGGATACTTTCACTCTTTTTACGAGATTCTCTATGTGCAATTTCAAAATTGATCTATAATTTCATGGAAAAAATTTAAGTAACGTAATTTCTTGAAAAGATTTCTAATTACCCTGGAATTGATTGCCTTTGGCTCCACAAATGATTGAATTTTGTTTGAATTGTTATAGAGCCACTTCGGCCCCGGCTCAAGGATGTAAACTGCACAAGTGCAAGTTTAGTGACCCTAATGAAATGTGTACCTAGTTTCGTCGATTCGGTGTCTAATCGGACACCGTTTTCAAGAAAAGCAAAAAACTAAAAATGAAAATGGTTAGCAAATACAATAAAACAGTAAAAAGCTCTTGCAGATTGTCAGGCTTTAAACTGACTTTGACAAGATGACAATTATAATGCCATATTTAATTACTGGGTAACTGGTATTTAGTTTGATAATAAGGTGTTATTTGGTAAATTAATTTGTTTATGAAGTTTTATATATATATAATTTTGTGTTATTCGCTTTGGAAGAATTTAATGATTTTTGTTGAAAGGATTAGTTAATTTTTAAGTGTCCCTTATCAACTTCAGTTTTTAGCAAAGGTAACCATGTACTATTGAAACTTACAGAAGTTGAAGCAACACATTTATCTTTATTTAATAAAATTAAAGCACTTTCTTTAATTTTACGTTTTTTAGAAGAAGGCTCCTTTGCCAAAATACTAGAAGCGTTCCATTGTATTCTGTGATTGTTATCAAATGCATGTTGACAAATGTGTGATTTGTGGAATTGTGCATTTCTAATATAAGTTTGGTGTTCTTTTATACGTTTTGATAATGGTCTACAGGTCTCACCTATATAAAATTTATTACATTCACATGGTATTTTATAGATGACATTTTTAGTAGTTTCATTTTCATTAAGTGGTTTTGTTTTTGTTAGTTTAGATCTAAGGGTGTTTTCTGTTTTGAAAATTGTACGAATGTTAAATTTATTACCTATTCGTTTTATTTTGTCTGATAAACCAGGAATATAAGGAATAAAAAGGTTCGTAATAGGTCTATTTTGATTTTGTCTGATATTTGGTTGTTCAAATTCTATAAAGCATTTTTGAATGAAATCAATTATTATTATTATTTCTAATTATACGTAACTTGGTTAAAAAAGACAATAGTATCCTAAAGTTCGAAAAAATTGTCGAAGTTAAGGCTTTGAGACAAAATTATGGGCAATTTGCGTATTGATTTTCAACGTTGCAAGAAAACAGTCGAAAGGGATAAGGGATAATCTCGATATAGTGGACAATTTAAAATTAATCCATAATTTCGAGGAAAAATTAGGCTGCGTAATTTCATGAAAAGATTCGAATTTATTCGGTTTTTCGTAAATTAATTTGAAAACATTCATATTTTCGAAATTCTGGCTACCTGCTCTGAATTGTGTGAATCCATAAATTCATGAAAGTCAAAATTATGGATACTCTAGGCTTTTTCCACGAGATTCTGGACAATTTGAAATTAGTCCAAAATTTTCTGGAAAATGAAATTAAAGCTACGTAATTTCGTTAAAAGATTGGAAATTATCCGTAAAAACAATGATAGTAACCACAATTAATAAGATTTTTCGACTTTTTCATGAAATTATGGAAATTTTGACAAATATATTGAATTTTATCTTCGTTAGAAAATAGTCGAATAATTTTGTGAAAAGTTGAAACTATGGATACTTTCGCTTTTTTCTATGAGATTCTGTACAATTTTAAAAAAGTATCCACAACGTCTATACGAAATTATGGACAATTTCGACAACGGCATCGGTTTTCAACTCTGCGAGAAAATAGTCGAATGTATCCATAATTTTGTGGAAGTCAAAATCGTGGATACTCCGGACTTGTTCCACGAAATTCTAGACAATTTGAAGTTAATCGATAATTTCGAGGAAAAAATGGCCGCGTAATTTCATGAAAAGATTCGATTTTATCCGTTTCTTCGTAAAATAAGTCGAAGACATCCATATTTTCGAAATTCTGGCTACCTGCTCTCAATTGTGTCCATGAAACTCTTATGCACTTTCAACAACTCTATCGATTATTATCAACTTTGTGAAAAACTAATCGAATTCATAAAAAGTCAAAATTATGGATACTTTAGACTTTTTGCACGGAATTCTGGACAATTTGAAATTAGTGAATAATTTTCTGGGAAACGAAATTAAAGCTACGTAATTTCGTTAAAAGATTGGAAATTATCCGTAAAAAAATTGAAAGTAACCACAATTAAGATATTTCGAATTTTTCATGAAATTATGGAAATTTTCACAAATTTATCGAATTTTATCATCGTTAGAAAATAGTTGGAAATGTATGTATCAATAACTTTGTAAATGGTCGAAATTATGGATACTTTTGCTTTTTCTATGTGATTCTATACAATTTTGATATGGTCCATAATTTCATGGATTTAACTTAAATAGGTCTTGAAAAAAAATCAAATTATACGTAATTGTGTTAAAAGACTTAAGTATCCATAATTTTGAAAAAAATTTCGGCGTTAAGGATTTGAAACGAAATTATGGCCAATTTCGACCACTGTATTGATTTTTAACATTGCGAGTAAATAGTTGAATGTATTCATAACTTCATAAAAAACCGAAAATTTCACGAAATTATGGAAAATCTAAAATTAATCCATAATTTCAGGCTGCGTAATTTCGTGAAAAGATGAAATGGATACCTACTCTCAACTTTTCCACTAAATTCTGATACAATTTTGACAACTGCATCAACTATCAACTTTGCAAAAAATTGTCGAATATATCCATGACATTTTCAAAGCTAAAATTATGAACTATTTCTCGGATATTATGAATAATTTGAAATTAGTCCACACTTTTCCGGAAAATCAAATTAGACCTACGTATAATTTCGTTAAAAGATTGGAAATTTTCCATAAAAAAGTTAAATATCTATAGTTCTATACAATTTGAATTTAATCTATAATTTCGAGGAAAAATTACGTTGCTAATTTAGTGAAAAGATTCGAATTTATCCGTTTCTTCGTAAAATAAGTTGAAGACATCCATATTTTCGAAATTCTGGCTACCGGCTCTCAATTGTGTCAATGAAACTCTTATACAATTTCAACAAATCTATCGATTTTTATCAACTTTGTAAAAAACTAATCGAATCCATAAATTCGTGAAAGTCAAAATTATGGATACTCTAGACTTTTTCCACGAAAATTAAATGACATTAAAGCTACTTAATTTCGTCAAAAGATTGAATATTATCCACAAAAAAGTCAAATATCCATAATTAAGATTTTTAGAGTTTTTAATGACACTACGGAAATTTTGACAACTTTATCAATTTTTTTCTTCGTTAGAAAATAGTCGAATACGTATGTATCCATAATTTTGCAAAAGTTGAAATTATGGATACTTTCGCTTTGTTCTACGAGATCCTGTACAATTTTAAAATTGATCTAAAATTTCATGGAAAAAAGTTAAGTTATGTAATCATGTAAATCAAGAAAAAGTTTCCAAATTATACGTAACTTTCTTAAAAAAGACCAAAGTATCCATAACGTCGAGAAAATTGTCAAAGTTAAGAATTCTAAACGAAGATATGGACAATTTCTACAACTGTATTGGTTTTCAACTTTGCGAGAAAATATTCGAATGTATACCTAATTTCGTGAAAAAGAGGAAAGAATGGATATTTTCGACAACTTAATCGATTATCAACTTTACGAAAAAATTATCCCACATGGATACTCTGGACTTTTTCCAAATTCTAGACAATTTGAAATTATCTAGAATAATTTGGAGGAAAAATTAGGCTGCGTATTTTCGTGAAAAGATTCGAATTTGTCCGTATCTTCGTAAATTAAGTTGAAGGCTTTCGATAAAATTTCCGAAATGATGGATAGGTACCTGCTCTCAACTGTTTCCCGAAACTCTGGTACAATTTCAACAACTCCATCGAATATTATTAACTTTGCAAAAAAATAATTGAGTGTATCCATAAATTCGTGAAAGCCAAAATTATGGATACTCTAAACTTTTTCCATGAAATTCTGGACAATTTGAAATTAGTCATTAATTTTCTGGAAAATGAAATTAAAGCTACTTAATTTTGCTAAAATTTCAAATTATCTGTAACTATGTTAAAAAAGTCGAAATTATTCATGCCTACCTAAGATAAAATTATGGAAATTAAGACTTTTTTCAAGTTATGGAGATTTAAGACAATTTTAGCGATTTGAATCTTCGTTAGAAAGTACTCGAATACGTATCCATAATTTTGTTAAAAGTTAAAATTTGGTTATTTTCGATTTTTTCCCCGAGTCTCTGTACAATTCTAAAATAATTGATCCATAATTTCATGTACAAAAGTTAAGTTACATAATATCTTGAAAAGATTTCAAATTATACGTAACTTCGTTAAAAAAGACGGGAGTGTCCATAATTTCGAAAAAATTGTCGAAATTAAGGATTTTTAACCATATTATGGACAATTACAACAACTGTATTAATTTTCAACTTTGCGAGAAAATAGTCGAATGTATCCAAATTTCGTGAAAAAGCCGAAATAATGGATACTCTCAACTTTTCTCACGAAATTCTGGACGATTTGAAATTTGGAGGAAAAATTTGGCGACGTGAAAAGTTTTGAAGTTATCCATATTTTTGTAAATTAAGTTGAAGGTCTCCATAAATTCGAAAATATATACTCTCAACTTGTTCATTCAATTCTGATAGAATTTCGACAACTTCAACGATTAATAACTTTGCGACATTTTCAATGAAATTCTGGACTAATTTCATATTATTAGTCCATATTTTTCTGGAAAATAAAATTAAAGCTATGTGATTTCTTTAAAAGATTAGAAATTATCCGTAAAAAAGTCGAAAGTAATCACAATTAAAATTTTCCGAATTTTTCATGAAATGATGGAAATGTTGACAAGTTTATTGATTTTTATCTTTGTTAGAAAATAGTCGAATATGTATCAATAATTTTGTAAATGGTCGAAACTATGGATACTTTCGCTTCTTTCTATATGATATTCTGTACTCTGTACAATTTTGGTACTGGTCCATAATTTCATGACTTAAGTTACATAATTTCTTGAAAAAAGACGAGAGTATCCATAACTGCAGGACTATTGGCGAAGTTAAGGATTTTTGACGAAATTATGAACAATTTCAATTTCGACAACTGGATTGATTTTCAATTTTGCATGAAAATTGTCGAATGTAGGTATCTATAATTTCGTGAAAAAGTTGAAATAATGGATCTTTTGACTTTTTCCCGAAATTTTGGAAAATTTTGGAAATAATGCATATAATTTTGAGAAACAAATATGTACCTAAGAGATTCGAAACTGTCGTGAAAAAAGTCGAAAGTACTCATAATTTCGAAAAATTTGTCGAAATTATGAATACACTCGATTTTTTCCACGTAATTCGAGGGAAACAGATTAAATTATGTATCTATTTTCTTGTAAAGTTTAGAAATTATTATTCGTTCCGTAACTTTGTTACAGAAAGTCGAAAGTATTCATATTGTAAAGGAAAGATTTCACATGTTTTGATATTGCAAATAATTAATCTATTCAGGCTACGAAATGTATCATAATAACCTAGTTGTAATAACCCAGTTAGAAATAACCAAAACAAGTATCCTGCCGATCATTGCATTATTATGTCAACAGATTTGTATTACATTTCTTGGTAACCAAAATATTCAATAAACTGATGTTCTATGAACTAGATGTAGTTTCGAACTATTTTACAATATCATAATTCCAAGAAAATGTGGATAATAAGCATTATATTGACTTTTTCGTGATATTATGAGGAATTTTGACAGTTTTATCTATTGTGTAATTTTAACAATGAAAAAAGTCGAAAGTATTCGTTTTGATAAAACTCACCATAATTTGTTGGAAAAATTTGAAAGGACCTATAATTTAGGGGGAAAAAGTCAAAATTAAATTATACAAGATTTCGACAAAAGAGACGAAAATTAAAGATAGCACAATAATTCAAACTTATGTAAAAAATCGAAATGTGTGTAATGTTTTAAATTCCAGATCTAGAAGCTACTTACCTTCAATATCAAGTTTCTGGTGATTTTGAAGAAGTTTTTGCCACTCAAGGCCGTTTCGCAAGTGGCCACATGTATGACAAATCTCTCCACCTGAAAAATGAAAATATGCTTAGGTTGTGCATCTTTCATTAATTTTTATTTTTTATATATTTTTTAATGTAATTTTTAACGAAGCGATTTTATTTATTATTTACTTATGAAACTCGATTAATGCAGCAATTAAAACGGAGATATTTTTAAATTTGATTTTGAAAAATTTTTTCGTTAAATAAAAAAAGTAAAAGTTTATTGCCTCCGTATTATACGCTGCTGACGGGACAGTCGTCAATATCCTGGTGATCCGTTCGTGTTCGTCGTAAATGGCACCACCGAAAACGCAGACCGCCGTTACTCTCATAATCAACAGCAAAAAGGAGACGTAGAAATAGATCTTATTGAACGTATCTTCGATCGGTCGTAAACTGCTAAACAGTTGAGACAGGATATGATAGATGTTGGTTAAATACGAGAGTATAATGAACCAACTCAGCTGTCTGTTGGTCTGTTCGCAAAGTCGTGACAGTTTGACGTAGTCTGCTCTTACGGTGCGCCAGATGTGCTCGTCTGATACCTGAAAATATAGATTAAAAAAA
>JAEQML010062502.1:0-24320 GCA_016904865.1 Pissodes strobi | reverse complement strand
TACTGAAGGTCCTGGGGAGGAAATATTTTCACACACATCCAAGATAACTGGTCTTATATAGGCGTAGGAATGGTCAATGCTTTCAATGCCAGCTTCAACGATAATTTCAGCGTCAGCAGATGACTGGCACGGAATTTCCTTATCCTCATCGCAATCATAAGGATTTTGTAGGCCAGAAACTGTTTTTTCGTTAATAATACCCAACACCAGCTCCGTAGTGGCATCCCGGTTGGGTTTTTCTTCCGGACCACCTCCTGTTTTTATAACCTCCTTCTTTTAAATTGCCACTTCTTTTCGGACATTCTTTTTTATGTTCTCATATAACTTTCTTAAGGACTCTTTTGTCCTTGGATGATTTTCTGGAGTTTGAGAATTAAATAACGATGTTATTTTATTCCATGTTGTATCTTTTTCGCGCCAAGTTACAGCGTCTGTTTTTTTGCTTTCTATTATGCCTTTGTAGCTAAATATTATATTGAGCCAAACAGTTTTTTCTCTAGCTGAAAAATTCGGAGCTCTTTTTTTTGTCACCTCACTCATTTCTATTACTTTTCACAAAAACTGTGCTGTTTTTAACAAAAGAAAAATACACCAGCAAACTTCTCCAACATAAAAATAAAATACAAATAGAAAGAAATATGAACATTGACTTATGACATAAAAATTACTATGAAACTTGAAATATCCCTAAATTGTTACTATATTTTGCAGCGTTGTCACATTTACCTACCACTTAGCTAAACTTTGGATAAGTGGCACCTTGGCAAAGTAAATGTTGATTAAGGTGCACCTTAGATTTGGATTCTACTTACCTACGAATCAGTTTTAAGGGTAACTCGTGCAATCGGCCCTGAAACTAACCCAAATTTCCAAAAAAAGACACATAACCTTAAAAAATAAATAAAGTCATGCCCCCGACGGGAATTGAACGCCGATCGTCTCTCGAGAGCTTTACTCTGGCTGCCGTCAAGATCGAATCTTACAAATGCGGATACAAACATCAAATTCATTTAAAGAAGGGGGATTCTTTGTGAATGTATTTGCGGAAGCACAGGCAAGCTTCTGTATATATATTACAATAAGTAATATTTCACTTTTCGAATGACCCTCCGCTCGCTACGGGGGCTCAAGAAAAGGAAACTAACCAGCGGCTATCCCAAACGTAACCCAAGACATACCCAAAATCAAGAAAAAACTGTTTGCTAACCCAAACTGACCCAAAATCAAGAAAAAAACTGTTTAGAAACTTAACCGTAAAAAGAAATAAGAAAAAGCAACGGGGTTTGAACCCGAGCCGCCGCCGATAGCCAACGACGGCTCATGCTGCAAATTGATTCCATCGCGAAGACATCGAATGAAATCGTTCGAGTAAACGCCACCTACACTAGATGGCGTTAGACGCTTTTACCTTGACGGCAGCCACAGTAAAGCTCTCGCGAGACACTCATCTAATATAGCATAATGGCGTATGACTGTAAAGGATCTTAAAACGCGAGTGAAATGAAATGTTTATAACAGTTAAATTTCTTATTAACCAATAGAGGTCGCCACTACCACCATTAAAAATTATTTATTTAATTTCCTTAATACAATTGAGTTATGGTATAAATGGGTACTAAATAATAGGTATATAATATTAAGTAGGAAATGAAAACATTGATAACAATAATTTTTTTATCTTTTCGGTAGAATTTTATCTTAAATCGGTAGATCGGTAGAACATTACCAATAATTGGTAGACCTACCGAAAAATCGGTAGACCTGCAACACTGCATGCATTAATTTACTATTCTTCTTGTATGTTTGCTCCCTTTGTGTCACTCATTGTCGGCCCCGATTGGTTCCGAAGGTTTAGGATACATTCCCGTTAACTGTTCAACCACACTAACATTCGGCCTCGCGTGGAGTTTCCAGTTACGTTTGGACTTTAAAAAATTGCTCTTTAACTTAAATTGAGTTTATTTATTTATGGTCTATTAAGGCACTTTTTAATGATTATGCAATTCTTGAATACAAGTGAAAGAATACTTGTATACGAGATAAAAATAGCCTGCATAGCTTCTTATAAAACGACTTTAATACAGACTATTGACGTTAATATTTCTAGTTATACAATTTTTTATAGTAGTTACTCAAGTAAGGACTATACAAGACTTTATTAACGGGACTTTTCTCAGTGTAGTCAAACCACCTGTGGCTAAGTAACAGGTCTGCTCTACGAGACGGTCATAGGCAGAATCCAGTCATCTACAGAATAACTACCAATGTATTAGGTACTTTGAAACGAACTGCAGTAAATATCGCAGCTCAGCCACCTTGCTTCAATCTCGATTTGCCTACCTAAAATATCAATTTAGAAATACAATGACTTTATGGCGCTGTAGTGGAACATCTCCTATTATTAAACTACCAGAATATATTTCTTTTTACCAGCAGTTGCCGCACTAACGTTTTTGTATCGTAATCCGTACTATTTTTTTAGAAATGTTAGTTAGTTTGTTTAATTTTTTACAAATTTAGTAAAATAAGAAAAATTGTTTATTTGTTTTCATCTCACAGTTACTACCTATCCTTGGTTTTTTGTGTTTTTTTTTTTATTAAACGTTAATTTTATCAAATATGTTGTATGAATATTATCAATTTGGCATAAAGCAGCTTCGAAAATTCGCATCAATGCTGGTGTTAAAGTACTTTCTTCCTCGTTATAATTTCTTCAAAGTTCGTTACCTCTTAGGTGATTATTTCAAAATAAGACAAAAGGCGTATCTCTTTTAAGGGCAGTTTCCATTCATTGGTTTTAACCCCTTTTGCTAAAACCAGAAATAATAAGACTATTATAATGACATTGGTGCAACATTTTATGTCATTAGATTTTTTTTAAGCAGCTTATAAAGGTAAAAGCCAGATTGAAGTTAATTTATTTATTTATTTATTGAAGTACATGCACTACAGAATGGTATATTCTAAATAGTATGGCTAGACAATATACTAGTTGTAAGACGAATATATACAAAATAATAGACACCATATTCCACATAGAAAATTACACACAACATTAACCACGCAAATCTACGTAAGTTTTTTTATTTATTGAAACACTAAAGGCCAGTGGAACAAAACATTGTGTCCATTCGAGAGACATTTCTTCAAAACCAATAATAGTCAATTATAAGTATGGGCCATATGAGAGCAACAGCAACAGGGATTCTTCTATAAAGATTAGAAAATACAATTCATTATTCAACTGAAGACAGCATGAAGAAATTTATGACTTACCACGTGGACGTAGGATTCTCATGCCTCAACAAAAAATTTTATAGGTAGCCTCCATGACATTGGCACTGGTTAGAGTCGAAATACATTAATGTAACAAAAATATCATAAAATAATGACCCTAATTATTTCAACCAGTTCATGAGGCACCTCGAAAAGGCTTCACAAAAGATGCCGACCTCTCATCAGTCTCGACTCGTTGTCGCCAAGCCGGCGTGAAAGAAAACACACATCTCTCACGAATTCAAAATTCCAGCACCTTGACTTACGAGACATTGTTGTCAACTTAACTTATGTGAAATAGCGAGCCCCAAACGCATTAAGAACCATCTGACGTCATAGCTCCGTTAATCGAACGATTGAACATGTTTAACTGTGAAAATCATATGTGCCTGATACTTAAGAATTGAAAACACGAAATTCCCTCGAAAGGCGAAGAAAACAAAAGGAAATAATATATCTAAACATCATTAGGCAAATGAATTACAGTATACATTAGATGACTCTTATGATCCCTAAATTGCTTGAGGTAGATATTTGAAAAGAATTGGCTTAAAATAATAAACAAATTCAATGTTACATTTGTGTTGAACAAGTTGTTAAGTTTTATTAGCTATAGATCAAAGTAAAGTTTATGAGCATTTTTCTGAGCAATTAAAAGAGAATTCAAACATTAGAATCTATGAAGACGTCATCTAGCAAATTGAACTAGACAACCAAAGCATTTCAAAGATATGTCCGGAACTAGTCGACCACCTACTACTCAGAAAGGGACAAAAATCAGACCTGATGTTATTATCATATCATAAGTAGCTAGTACATCATACTGAGACATAAATATAAATATACAAAGTATATTCAATAACTTCCAAGCAAACACAAGGTAATGTATTTTATACACTGTACATATATTGGAATAATCCAATCTAAATTATGTTTAAAAATAAATATAAACTAAGCAAAGCTGTAGCATTTCTATATGCCGGAATCTGAAAATGCTACAATATGCCGTCGGGGCCAACCTTCTTGGATGTGTCCAAGTCCCTCACAGAGACTATTAATGTATTTAGACAGGAAAGCGCCATTTAACGTGTTATAAGCATTTAAAGATCCTCTACAGGCGTAGCCGACTATATCAAAATCGGCCTCTCCTATTGGTCGATCCATCTCGTATTACCATATGTCTTCGTAATGCAATCAATTTCTCGCAAGAGCTCTTGTGGTGTAGAGGTTTAGATCGTTGGGTCTCACATGGAAAACACGGGTTCGAACCCCGTTGCTTTTTTTTTATTTTTTTTTAAAGATTATGTTTCTAAACAGCTTTTTTTCTTGATTTTGGATATGTCTTGGGTTAGATTGGGTTAGCATGTGGTTAGTTTCCTTTTCTTGAGCCCCCGTAGCGAGCGAAGCGAGCGGAGGGCCATGCGGATCGACCAATAGGAGAGGCCGATTTTGATATAGTGGGCTACGCCTGTAAAGGATCTTAAAATGCGTGTTATAACACTGTTTTCATGCAGACGTGCTGCCATTTCGTGCTTGTACAGTAAAGCATTAAAAATTTCTTTGCGGTCGCCTTAATGTCAAGATACAATTTGTTTCGCCTAACTGCATTGGATTATCATTATTTAGGATTGCATTTGTGAAATAAAACATGATTATCTAATATCATACATATATTTGATAAAGTGAGATAAATTCATTGTTTTTATTTTTCAGATCTCATTTTTAGTATCTGGATATATACTCATAAAGCGGTTGCCATAACATTTATGGCAACGCGACGACTTAAAAAAGCATGATTAGATGATAGGCAATTGATTAATTTGGTTTTTTAGGTGGCATTTTTGCAATTAGCGCCGGCCTATGCTCCAATTATCGTTTCTGTTTTCTAAAAATGAGCTAAGAAATAAACATATAATAACAGCACCTACAGATGTCTATAAAATCTACCTATACTAATTTTAAACTTACAACTACGGTTTATAATAAAATGAATCAAATATCTTATAGCAAAAAAATATTTACTATCATTAGTATCATTTAATCAGCCTCAAATTATATAGAATCAGAGCTGATAGGATAGTCTACAAGAAAGTTTGCTGCAAATATCGAAATTTCTCATTAGATCCCATGAAATTTTCTCAAAATGTATATCTTGTTACATTTCAGATCTAAATACAGAGTAAGGAAATGTATCTTTTAGGCTACTGACATTTTTCAGAATTCAACGATGTCTCAAAATTTCCTCACACCCCCTTCAACCCGAGTTTTTTTTGAAAATATTACATTCGCGCCTTTTTATGATCTTGAAAAAGTGTACCAAATTTGAAGTTAAAAAAAAATCTATATCGATTCTGAACCCAGCAATCAGGTTGAGTCAAAAATAATATTTTTTTAGAAAGATGTAAGTCATAAATAGATAAACTAATCGAAATAAGTTAAGGTACCTATTTCCAAATTAAATATTCTTACTTTTTTTTGAGAGCTTCTTTCAATGCATTGCTCACTATTTATAAACAACATTTTTTTCCCTAAAAAGTTAGTAGTTAACATAAGTGTGCTTAATTTGTTTTTACTTATAGTTCAAGCCGGAAATAATAGTCAGTGACTCATTTTTAGTTTTATGGCGCACCTCGAGGGGTAAGGGAAGAGAGAAGGAAATTCCAGTGGCGGATACAATTGCTTTATAAATTAATATGTTATAATAACTATATAATGGAATAGTAATAAGTAGACTTAGGCAAATATCCACTTAAAAAAATAAAGTTTATGCACATAAATAAGCATGATTTTAGTCTAAAATAAAAAAAGAAACGTATATTCAAAATTATTCCTAAGTCTAGTAATAAGCAACAAAATTGTAATACAAACAAATAGTACTCTGTATTCATTAAGGCTAGGAAAAAAAGAGTGTTATGATAAGGGGTTTTTCTTATCATAAAATACCACATTGAAAGTTGCATCGAAAGTTTACATAAAAAATCAATACAATTTTAAATTTCCTACTCGTTATCGGAGGTTTGATCAGAATTTGATTCAGAATCATTACTCTCACTACTTTCGGAACCAACATTGATAATAAGAGGTTCAACTATAACTTCGACCATAGTATCATTTTTTGTTTTATGACATGTTCGATACACTTCTGCCAATTATCAGCTGTAACGTTATCAATAGCTTCGTTTAACATACAACGGTTTTTACAAATGCATGTTCACCCACAGTTAAATGCATTTTCACTTTTTTCGCAGGGGGGCCAAGACTTGTCGAGGCTTCGCTCTTTCCATTTTTCAAATTAATATTTTGAATTAACAATAGAAAAATTCACAGTCCTTCGCAAAGATACAACCGGGGAGACATGGAAAATGGTGAATAAAAACGCAAAAATGTGATTTGCGTTGAAATTCATATAGTTTTCAAAAGCAGAGTTTAAAAAAGTAAAAATACAAACACACGAGTGTTTATAATATAGGTATATAATTAAACAAATGCATTTTTAGCAATAATATTAAACATTATCATAATTAAAACAAAAATAAATAAAAAAAAATTAAGCGAGTTTGCTAGTACTCGAGACTGATGTGCAAACATATACTATAACGACATCGGTTGTAAAAAAAATGACATAACTTGCTGCTTATGTTCCCAAGCGGTAACCCATCCAAGTACTAATCACGCCCGACGTTGTTTAACTTCAGTGATCGGACGAGAACTGGCATTTTCAACGTGCTATGGCCGTTACCTGTACATTTTAGCTTGTTCATAGAATAAAAACAAAAACATTCGCATTTATAATATTAGTTAGGATTCTTTAATAATACGCACTGGCAGCTTCGGAGCGGATTAATTCACTGCACAAATTCGACACGAAAATCTAATGCCACCAGGAATAACATCAACATATGGACACAGCATATTTACCTTATAATCTTGGGCCGACATCCTTTGATTTGGGACAGTCAATAACCAGCTTTTCCAAATTTTACTGTTTTAAACGTCTGGGCATCTGAATAATACTTTTGACAGTTCGTATAATTTAAAATAATAATATGCTTTTTTTATTGTCTAAAATCCGTTTAAAAACGATTTGGCAGAATTAGAAGGAAAATTATAGAAGAGGGCCATGACTGAATATTGATTTAAAAGTCTGGGAATCTGAATAATACTTTTGACGGTTCGTTTAATTTAAAATATGCTTTTATATCGTCCAAACTCCGTTTAAAACCGATTCTAAATGGCAAAATTGTATAAAAATCCTTCACGGACGTCCTGGATTAGCTTGCTTCTCAATGCGACGGCTTATAATGTTACAATCGCTTTACACATTTCCGTCCCATTTGCCGAGATTTACCCTCATAACGCCGCGTAAGATGTTTACACATCAAAAATGTGCAGATATGAAAACCGAAAAAATTAGGAAAACCTATTAATATATAATTAGCCATAACGTTACTGTAATATTTTTAACCTGTTCTGATTCTGTTTAGCCCGTTTTGGCTATTTCTAGTCACTTAGTCGTTCAAACAACTTTCCGTTAGTTCCAACTTATTGATGTGTAAACATCTTACGCGGTAGTATGAGGGTAAATCTCGGCAAATGGGACGAAAATGTGCAAACCGATTCTAGCCGCTAGGGCAGTATTATATACAATTTGCCATTTAAAATCATTTTAAATGGATTTTAGATGATAAAAAGCATATTTTAAATTAAACGAACACTCAAAATTATTATTTATTAATTATTATATTCGCAGTGTATTTGGATCCATAGCATAACTTATTTTTAATGGACGGTTGAATTTAAAATGAATTTTCGCTTCAAAATCCACGACAAATTCGTCAGAAGCCACGGCTATCGTCCTAAAAAAGTCCGAATTTTCTAGTTTTTATACAATTTCGTCATTTAAAATCGTGTTTAAACGGATTTTAGATGATAAAAGGGCATATTATTATTTTAAATTAAACGAACTGTTAAAAGTATTATTCAGATACCCAGACGTTTAAAACAATATTGAGTCATAGCCCTCTTCTAAAATTTGCAAAATTTGGTTTTTGACTTTCCCAAATCTAAGGATGTCGGCCCACGATTACTAGGTAAATAAGCCGCGTCCATATATTGAAGTTATTCCTGATGGCATTAGATTATCGTGTCGAATTTGTGCAGTGATTTAATCCACTCCGAAGCTGCCAGTAAGTATTATAAAATAATCCTAACTAATATTACAGATGCGAATGTGTTTGTACAGATATATGAAATTTTGTACAGATATATTCAAGAGTATAGTAAAGAACATAATACGCTTTTAGCTTTTACCCGAGGCTTCGCTCGCGTTGATTTTTTATTATTTTAAACTTGGTTATTAAACCTAAATTTTATTCTATGACCAAGCTAAAACGTACAAGCAATGGCCATAGCATGTTAAAAATGCCAGTTCTCGTCCGATCGGGAAGTTAAGCAACGTCGGGCGGGGTTAGTACTTGGATGGGTGACCGCTCGGGAACACAACGTGCTGCTGTCATTTTTTTACAACCGATGTCGTTATAGGATATGTTTACACATCAGTGTCTCGACTACTACCAGACTCGTTCAATTTTTTTGTAGTCATTTGAACTGACTCCGATATGTTATAATCAAATTTAATATTTTTGGTTAGTTTTGGTTAGCTGCAAAAATTCGGTTCGTTTTGGTTAGTTTTAACTTACTTTAATTTTTGCAATCTATTCCGATACGGTTTAGCCCGTTTTGGTGCTTTTGGTTACTTGTGATTAGTTTTGGTTAGTCATTTAATCAGCTTTCGGTTAGCTTTAGTTAGTTTTAAATTATTTTAATAATTTGAACCGGTTCCGATACGTTATAGTTAATTTTACTTAGTCAGCAAAATTCGGTTAATTCAAGTTCGTTTCACCTTATAAGCTTAATATTTTTAATCTGTTCTGATATGTTTTAGCCCATTTTGGTGCTTTTGGTTACTTTTGGTTCACTTTCGGCTAATATCAGTTAGTTTTAGCTTATTTTAGTTATTTGAACGTTATAACCAATTTTAGTGTTTTTGATTAGTCACTAAAATAAGGTTAATTTGAATTAGTTTCAACTTACTTCAATATTTTTAATTTTTTTCGATACGTTTTAGCCCGTTTTGGTGCTTTTAGTTACTTTTGGTTAGCTTTGGTTGGTTACTCAATCAATTTTCGGTTACTTTCAGTAAGTTCCAATTTATTTGACTCATTTGAACCGGTTCCGATACGTTAAAACAATTTAAACGTTTTTGGTTAATAATGTAGGTCGTAGCAAAAATTCCGTTAATTTGGGTTAGTTACTTATTTTAATCTTAATCTGTTCCGATATGTCTTAGCCCATTTTGGTTACTCTTGATTAGTTTTGGTTCAACATCTTTTGGTTAAGTTTAGTTAGTTTTAATTTATTTTAGTCATTTGAATCGGATCCGATACGTCATATCCAATGTTGATGTTTTTGGTTAACTTTAGTTAGTCGCCAAAATTCGGTTAATTGTTAGTTTCAACTTGTTTTAGCCCCTTTTGATGCCTTTGGTTACTTTTGGTCCATTTTGGTTAGTCGTTCAATCAACTTTCGGTTAATTTCAGTTAATTTTAATTTATTTTAATCATTTGGACCAGTTCCGTTACCTACACTATAACCAATTTTAGGGTTTTTGGTTAGTCACCAAAATTCGGTTAATTTAAGTTAGTTTTAACTTACTTCAATATTTTAAATCTATTTCAATGCGTTTTAGCCCGTTTTGATGCTTTTAGTTACCTACTATTGGTTAGTCGTTCAGTCAAGTCTCAGTAAAGTTCAATTAGTTTTAGTAGATATTAGTCATTTGAACCGGTTCCGGTACGTTATAAGCAATTTTAATGTTTTGGTTAATTTTAGTTAGTCGCCAAAATTCGGTTAATTTGGGTTAATTTTAACTTACTTCAATATTTTTAATCTATTTCGATATGTTTTACCCGTTTTGGTGCTTTTAGTTACTTTTGGTTAGTTTTGATTAGACATTCAATCACCTTTCGATATGTCATAAGCAATTATAATGCTTTTGGTTAGTTTTGGTTAGTCACCTAATTTCGGTTAATTTGGGTAAGTTTTAACTTACTTCAATCTTTTTAATCTATTTCGATATGTTTTAGCCCGTTTTGGTGCTTTCAGTTATTTTTGGATAGTCATTCAATAATCTTTCGGTTACTTCCAGTTAGTTCCAATTTATTTTAGTAATTTGAACCGGTTCCGATACGTTATAAGCAATTTTAATGTTTTTGGTTAGTTTTGGTGAGTCACCAAAATTCGGCTAATTTGGGTTAGTTTTAACTTACGTCAATATTTTAAATCTATTTCGATACGTTTTAGCCCGTTTTGGTGCTTTTCGTTAGTTTTGGATAGTCGTTCAATACACTTTCGGTTACTTTTAGTTAGTTCCAATTTATTTTAGTCATTTGAACTGATTCCGATACGTTACAATCAATTTAAGTTTAAATAAACAAGCTAAAACGATCTCTCACGCGTACGACGTTATGTGTGGCAAATGTAGCAGGCACTTTTTCACAGAAACATTTTCAATGTTAAAACAAAACGATAACCTAAACCCGCAAGCGCGACTATGCAACAGATCTCTCACAGGGTACATGCTCGTTTACTGTTGCAACGTTGCGACCTCCGCCCGACGGTCGTAAAATATCAGTATATTTACGACCGTCGATCGCGAACCTCTGTTAAAATACAGCTGCTTCAAATGCTCCGCGTAACGTGCGTATACGGGCCACAATGAATTTGGCAGCGGTGCACGTTTTGTGCCGGAACGTTCTGTTCGCATTTAGAATAAGCGGCATTTTGCGAGCATTTCATACCAGATTTATTGTTAAATATTAAATATTACTTTAAGTCGCTCACGTTGGTCTGTTTTCGAATTAGTGACTGACGTCACTGACTATTATTTCCGTCTCAAGGTATAAATTATTTATTTTGATCAGATTATTTGCTTATATTTAATTTTCAAGTATTTGTATCACTAAAATTTTGGTTGTGTTTGACTAAAGACTTCAGTATATGTACCTAAGTATTTGAGTTATTGTAATTCATAAAATAAAAACTGTTCTAATCTAATAGACTGTCAAGACATGTTTTGGGGATTAGTGAATAGAAACAAATATTTAATACTTTAAAAACTCAAACCTACATTTTTCCAATTTTATTCTCTTAGAAGGAGTTGGTGACGAAAAACTTGTTGCAGCTGAAGTCAGATCTGGATTTTGGAATTCAGTAGAAGGCAAAGCCATTTGAATATCTGATTGAGCAGCGCATGGATGTGTAGCACCTAAAAAAAATCATAAAAAAAACATGTACAAAAATTAGTTACAAAAAATATACCCTTATAAAGCATCATGCAATTTTTCCATAAAGGGTAAACAATTTGAGAAAAAGTGAAGACCTTTCTTGTCGTAATTTTTAAATGTGACAATTTTCCTAATGTGTTCTTCGAAAAAAAAACAATCATCGAGACTATAGGATAAGCAAAATATTGTTCAAATCTAATATGGAATGTCAACACATGTTTCGTGGATTGGTAAATTGAATCAAATATTTCATACTTTAAAAATTCGAACCTAAATTTCACCAATTTTATTCTCTTACCAGGAGTTGGTGACGAAGAACTTGTTGCAGCGGAAGTCAGATCTGGATATTGGAATTCTGTAGGAGGCAAAACCATTTGAATATCTGATTGAACAGCGCATGGATGTGTAGAACCTAAAAAAATCATAAAAAAATATGTAAAAAAAGTAGTTACAAAAAATATACCCTTATACATTGTAATGCCATTTTTCCATAAAGGGTAAACAATTTGAGAAAAAGTGAACTTTCTTGTCTTAATTTTTAAATGTGACAATTTTCCTAATAAGTGTTCCTCGAAAAAAAAACAATCATTGAGATTATAGGATAAGCAAAAGACTGTTCAAATCTAATGGAATGTCAACACATTTTTCGTGGATTGGTAAATCGAATCAAATATTTCATACTTTAACAATTCATATATGTCGCATTTTAAACCGGCTAAAAGGGAAATAAAAGTGTAGGATAATTATGTAATTGCTAAGCAAAAATTATCAGATTTTGATGAAAATTATGTTAAAAACCTGAAAATGGCCGGACAAAAAAAACATATCCCTTCTGATTTGCCATATAATTATGTAATCTTAAAATTTTTCAACAAAATGCTGGCAAAATTATGTTAAAATCTGATAATTATGTGATAATCGGCAACACTGGCCGGAACCGAACAAATTTTGTCTTGCGTAAGTGACATCTGTTACTTGTACATAGAACTTTTTCGTTTTGTGTTGAAAAACTTTACTGGAAACTGTAAAGGAGAGTTTAGCTGGCGACATCTGTAGTCTGTACAGTGAAGCTAACAAGTTTAGGGCGTGGTCCTTTTCTTTCTTTACTAAAATTTTTTCGTGTACTGTGGTCCCTCATTCCCTGCGCGACCTCACCAATGGTAAAAACGTGAGTAGACAGCACGCTCGCGAATCCGACATGAACAGTTTCGGTAAGATCTAAGTTTTTGTGTTGGAATAACACAACCGAAAGTGATTTGAGAACGCATTTGCTATGTCGTCCGGATCAGCTCCTGGTCTTCAAATATTAGATGGCTGGGCAGGCTCGATTTCTTCTTCAAGTTGTCGATAAAAGACCAGAAATATTTGACGTTCTCTGGAATCAAATGCTCAATTTTTGTAACAACACATATCGGTGCGTCATGTTACCTCCCGGCGAATATTTAAGTAGTTCGGTTTGCTGCCAATCCTTTATTGAATATCTTGTAAATAGCTTCGTTCGCGGAAGCGATCCTCGACTAATGCCTGATAAATCCGCAGCAAATACCTGATTGCCGACTACGCGCGCGCGGTTGGAAACAGATCCGAGATTGACAACTCTCCGCAAACGCATTGTGATGACGTTTTAAATCCAGGATAGTTTTGAATTACGCGACTAGCTTTTGGCGGGAAACCACCGCAGTGAGATTCAGGGCATATGAAAGTTTATTAAATATTTCAGTTTTGTATATGTATTACGGCTTTAGACAAAATAGATTTATAATGAGCAGTGACAGGGGCGGCTCGTCATAAGGGGCAAGGGGCCATGGCAGAGTACAAATAATATCGAGTAGATTCACTCAGCAAAAATCGTTTGATGTTTTTGGATCAAACGCAAAAGCCGCAGCACGGTAAAAAATTAGTTTTTACTCTACCTGCAGCAGCGAGCAATCTGTGAGGGGATATTCAAAAAGTATTAGCTGATGCAAAATTATTTCCTCGGTTATTATTTGATACATGATATTTCAAAAAGCAATTAAGGTAATTTTTAATACGTGATTCAAATGAATAAAACATGTAACAAAGTTATACAAAATAGTAACGTATACTAAATTCAAAGACATTATAAATAAAGGTAATACTAATTATTAAAATAATTTATTTGGCAGTTTGTAACTTGATTTATTTATTAAATTTATTATAAAACAGAAGGTTCAAAATATCTGACAAATATTGTGGGAATTTAAATATAAAAAAGGACATATTAAGCAGATTAAGCTAGTAAACTACATTTATAGCTTCTTAAAGGTCTTAACACTCGCGCTATGAGTATTTCTCTCACATTTTCTGCGAAATCGTCAGTTTTCGGAGATGGCTTTGCGAGCGGACTAACTGACTTATTTGGCGTCTTCTTTAACATGGCAAATTAATCGGGTGCATTTCTCAAGTGATTGGCTGCATTTGTGAGAATCGCGTTACGTTTGCCGCAGTACTTTTAACCTTGGAAATGTTTCTGTTTTCCTGTTATGGGGCATCAAATTGTGAAAAAGTGCATGTAACATTTGCCACACATGACTGCATATGCGTGAGACATCATGTGAGTTTAGGTTAGGGTTTATGCTGACGGAATATGTTCAAATGATAAATATAAATTAAAACTCACTGAAACTAGCCGAAAGTTGATTGAACTACTAACCCAAACTAACCAAAAGTAACCAAAAGCACCAAAAGGGATTAAAATGTATCGGAACAGATTAAAAAAATTGAAGTAAGTTAAAAGTAACTCAAATTAACCAAAACTAACCAAATACATTAAAATTGGTTATAACGTATCGGATCCGGTTTAAATTACTAAAATAAATTAGAACTAACTGAAACTAACCGAATGTTGATTGAACAACTAACCAAAAGCACCAAAAAGGGCTAACCGTATCGGGACAAATTAAAAATATTAAAATAAGTTAAAATTAACTTAAATGAACCGAATATTTTCGACTAACCAAAACTAACCGAAAACATTAAATTTGATTATAACGTATCGGAGTCGGTTCAAGTGACTAAAATAGAGATGGGGCGTGACAGCAATTTTCAGTCACGGTAGTGAGTGATTAGTGACCGTTCTCCAAAAATTCACGGTCTACCGTGACTCAGTCACGTCCGTGATTTTGATTTTTTCAACTACTGGATATATTTAAATTCTCCTAAAAAATTATCGCCGTTTCGTTTACGAGGGGTGATTCGTAGTACACATGTCGACAATCCTTTAATAAAAAAGAGGAGTACATTAAGCATTAACAAAGAGGAGCTGTTTTTTTCGCTTCACGTCGGCATGCTTTGATCAGCCAGCGGCCGGCACCTGCGGCAAATAGTCAATAGTCTCAAAATAAATGTAAATAAACATAAACCATTAAAATTGAAATAATTTTTATTTCCTTTTGAACGCTTTGTAATGCATTTATTTTTATATTACCTTTGAAATACACTTAATAAAATTTTGGCAAATATTTTTTAACCTTAAGTGTCTGGCTGAACCGTGAACCCTGACTTGATCGTTGGAAAAGTCTACAGAATAAAGATATATTTATTCTGTAAACTTTGTCGTTGGTCTAAAAAGAACGTTTCAAGAACGGAACTAACGCATAGCAGCAGTCGAATGTTGTCGAATTAGCGGCAGCGTTTAAATATATCGGCACGGTCACGCCGCGCCTTTGTAGTTAGCCAGTTCGCAGTCGCGATTATCACTTACAGATTCCTTAGTGTACGAACGGGGAGAACCGTGATTGCTAATAAGATGTCACGGTGACCAACCGTTCCGAGTGCAGGCGCCGTGATAAATCACGGTACGTGAAATCACGATCCATCTCTAGACTAAAATAAACTAAAACTAACTGAAATTATTTGAAAGTTTATTGAGCGACTAACCAAAATTAACGGAAAGCACCAAAAAGAACTACAGTGTATCGGAATAGTTTAAAACATTAAAGCAAGTTAAAACTAACCTAAATTAACCGAATTTTGGCGCGGCGAACCAAAACTAATCAAAAGCATTAAATTTTATTATAACGTATCGGAGCAGGTTCAAATGAATACCTCTGTGGTTTCATGCGAGTGATTTTTCAAGGTCGAGTCATGACACGGAAATTTTTCCTGAACGTCACGAGATTGTTTATGAAAAATTGATTATAGCATTTCGATATATTATAATCAATTTTTCTTAAACTGTCTCGTGAAGTTCAGGAAAAATTTCCGTGTCGTGACGCGACGGTGAAAATCACTGGCATGAAACCAAAGACGTATTCATTTGAACCGGCTCCGATACGCTATAATAAAATTTAATGCTTTTGATTAGTTTTGATTAGCCGTGAAAATTCGGTTTATTTTGGTTACTTTTAACTTACTTCAATTTGTGTAACCTATTCCGATACATTTTAGCACGTTTTGGTGCTTTTGGTTACTTTTAGTTAGTCGCCAAAGTTCGGCTCGTTTTTGGTTAGTTTTAACTTACTTTAGTTTTTGTAACCTATTCCGATACGTTTTAGTGCTTTTGGTTACTTTGGTCAGTCATTCAATCAGCTTTCTGTTAGTTTTAGTTGATTTTTATTTATTTCAGAATTTGAACCGGTTCCAAAACGTTACGAGTATAACTAATTTTAATGTTTTTGGTTAATTTTAGTTAATCGCCGAAATTCGGCTAATTTAAGTGAGTTTCAACTTACTTTAACATTTCTAATCTGTTTTGATTTATGTTTTCGCCCTTTTGGTGCTTTTGGCTACTTTTGGTTAGTTTTGTTTAGTCGTTCAATCAACTTTCGGTTAATTTCAGGTAGTTTCAATTTATTTTAGTTATTTGAACCGGCTCCGATACGTTATTACCAATTTTACTGTTTTTGGTTAGTGTAGGTTAGTAGCCATAATTCGGTTAATTTGGGTTAATTTTATCTTACTCCGCAATATTTTTAATCTATTACGATACGTTTTTGCCGGTTTCGGTGCCTTTAGTTTCTTTTGGTTAGTCATTCAATCAGCTATCGGTTACTTTCAGTTAGCTCCAATTTATTTTACTCATTTGAACCGGTTCCGATACACTGTAACCAATTAAAATATTTTTGGTTAAATTATGTCAGTAGCCAAAATTAGGTTAATTTGGGTTAATTTCAACTAACTTTAATATTTTTAATCTGTTCTGATAGGTTTAAGCCCTTAGTGCTTTTGGTTACTTTGGCTAGTTTTGATTAGTCGTGCAATCAACTTTCTGTTAATTACAGTTAGTTTCAATTTATTTTAGTCATTTGAACCGGTTCCGATATTTTATAACCAATTTTAATGTTTTTGGTTATTCGCCAAAATTCGGTTACTTTGGGTTAGTTTCAACTTACTTTAATATTTTGAATCTGTCCCCATACGTTTTATCCCTTTTTGGTGCTTTTAGTTACTTTTGGTTAGTTTTTCAATCAACTTTCGGTTAGTTTTAGTTAGTTCTAATTTATTTTAGTCACTTAAATCAGTTCCGATACGTTATAATCAAATTTAATGTTTTTGGTTAGTTTTGGTTAGTCGTTAAAATTCTGTTCGTTTTGGTTAGTTTTAACTTACTTTAATTTTTGTAACCTGTACCGGTGCGTTTTAACCTGTTTTGATTTCTTTTGGCGAGTTTTGGTTAGTCATTCAATCAACTTTCGGTTAGTTTCAGTTAGTTCCAATTTATTTTAGTCAGTTTAATCGATTCCCATACCTTATAATCAAATTTAAGTTTAAGTAAATAAACTAACACAATCTCTCACGCGTATGATGTCATATGGCAAATGCACTTTTTCACGATTTGAGGCTCTATACTAGGATAATAGAAACATTTTCAATGCTAAAATATAAGAGTGGCTTTAAAAACACAAAAGGTCATGTGAAAAATTCGCAATTATTAAAATATAAACGGTTTTTGCTCACGCTCTTGGTGACGGGCATTTTATTTTTGTCGTACTTGTTTTCTTTTCTCACTGTTGTCTTTATCCAAATTTAGGTAAATACCAGAATTTTAATAAAGACATATTTGTTAAACCAATTATACGTGTAATCGAAAAACTGCAAGCATATCTAATATCTAATCAGAGAACTGTCTTTATAAATCATACCTGATCCCAACAGTACACAATATCAAGGCGTTTGCACACTGACCGTAGATTCTCCCTTATAGAGGTGCCATCGGTGGCCACGAACCAGATTGATCAGGATTCGCTTCGAAGCTAAAGACTGTCGGCGAAATATTTATTTATACAGTGGCCATGGCACTACCGCGCGACTCTTAATATTTCGAGTTTAACTGCCAAAGATATTTTTTTATTGAAGTGAACACTTCTTTAGGCGTATTTTGCGTTTTTTTCCTGGGTATTGAATTAAGTTGAGCCGTCACACGTCACGCTCGGATCTGTATGTAACGCTTTCATAATATTAATTATTTTATGGGTATTGAATTAGATTGAGTCGTCACGAGTTACGCTCGGAGCCGTCACGTTCGGATATGTATGTAACGCTTTCATAATATTATTGTAGTTTTCACTTCTATCGTGTGGTCTTAAGCACACACAATTTTTTTTTAATTACGTTTCTTTTAATTTTTACTACCTGTAGTATGTATTAATTTGCATTTGTATCTGTAACACAGCTATAAAGTCCAATGAAGCGGATATGAAAAGCAATTAAATAGGATTACAGTTCTCTTGTATAAATAAACGTAATTTAGCACTACTATATAAAAAATTTATAATGTATAATGCACAAAATAGGAAGATATTTTGTGGTATAATGCAGGCAAATAGTCATACACACATAAACATAACCCAAAAGTTGACTTGAACGGCCTCGAACGAACGGTACATTTGTCAACAAACGCAATACGCATGTACCTGGCAATTTAGTCCACGCATTTATCTGCTGATTGTTCTGATCGATCCCGCACCGGTCCTAGACTTGTCCAAGCGCTTCCGCGAACGACGGATTTTTTGATTTTTTGAGTTCGGTACCTTTTGTACCGCGAACGTTCATATTCAAGGCGCGCGGGCGCACCAGTCATGGATCGCTTCCGCAGGCGCACCAGTCAGGGATCGCTTCCGCAAACGAAGCTAATATTACTTTTCTATGCGATAAGTTTACGTAATGGGCCGTCAAACCACTTTGGATATTTTTGGTTTTTTATTATCCTTTTGGGCACGTGGAGGTCGATGCCAGAAAATAACACCTCATAATGCATACCAGGTGATTAATCGACGATCGGAGATCAAAAGGGACAGACTTTTTATATTTCGAAGTGTTCATTGGTAAAAACGGTTTCTGCAAAATCTGTGATTCTCCAATTTAATCGTTTGATGTGAGTGTCCTTTCCTTTGGTTTCCTTTAAAAGTTTCTCCTCCTGAAGTTCTAAGACCTGTCGCGATCAATTTAGTTCAAACCGAAATCCAACCTTTCAACGGCAGCAACCTCCTTTCAGTTCTTTCTGTTCTCTTTTTTTGACTTTTTAATACAGTTCGATAAGCTTTTTAAAGTTTGAAAGGTCATTGATATTGTTGTAAAACTTAACATGACCGGTTGTCTAACTTAATATTATGAATTTTAATACAAATCCGGTTGAAATCTGCTGACTAGTTTTCATAAAATTCGATTATTAAAGATCTGAATTTTAGGGAATTTTAGGTTGGGTGAAGTGGCTATCCTGTAGGATGCGCTGTGATTGGTCGACTCGGTAGCCGGGGTATAGCGGGAAGCGCTATGATTGGTCGGAGGCCTTTCGAGGGCGCTTTATTTTTTGCTATCTAGACTGCTGACGCAGTGGATAAACGTTGTCAACAAGAGATGGCGTTAGTAGTATCGCCATGGATTTTAATTTCTTGGAATGCGAGGACAGTGGCGTGGAATGTTAAATTGCACAAAAATTAAATCGTTAAATTTGAAGAAGTGTTCAAGATGGTTTTTGAAAATACTCCCCCCCTTGACAGCTCTGCTTGTAAAAAGACAACATTAACCTGGGCATGCCTGAATACACGCAGAAGGCATAAAAACATGCAAAAATTGTGAACGCCTTTTAGAGGCTTGTGAGATAAGATTGAAGATAATGGCTGATAGTTGTAGGGAGGAACAACACAAGTTTACTTGGTTGTCAAACTTAGGAAGAGAACATAGTTTAGTTATCTTTCTCGTAAAGATACCTTTATTGGTACTGACTGTTGCAAGTCTAATGTTATATCATCCTTACTGGAATAACTTCTAATACTCTGGCCAAAGGCCACTGTAGGGGTCTGGTATTGTCAACTTGTGACAGAACAAGGTCATTGAATATTTTTTAAAGAGAGAGGTACGAACTGAGCGTGATTGAGTGAGAGAGATTCATCATTGAATTTTTTATCTCTTTCGACAAGTTTGAACGTTCTAAGTGTGAACAGCCCTTTTTGGCAAAAACGAATGATTCTCCTAATTGCAAATCATCTTTGAAATTTTTAAGGAGAATGTCTACTTGAAAAGCACCGTTTGCTAATCTGAAAGTAGTTTCCAGAAATATTTGTTTAGCTATCATGTCATCAGGGGACAAATTAATAGTATCTTGTGATTGTGAACTGTGTTGTATTGACCAAAATTTTTCCAGGAGTTCGTCAAGGGATTTTTCCTTAACAGAGTTTTGCAAAAAGAAGCGTCGGTTTTTATTTGAAAATTGAAGATTATTTTTTTTGGGGATTAGAACATGAGGAAGTGTAATTCCAGATATAATATGGCCAAGTGAGTGCCAACTAATGTGAGAGATTGGGTATCAATGCTCATCATATCACCGGAGAGAATATTATGATAGACATCAGCACCACGCAGAATGTAAACATGCGACGGCTTGTAAAAATTGGGATCGGCTAGAGTCAAATCATTTGGTAAATTCAACTTTCGTTTGTTGATTTTAAACTGAGGAGAATGTTCAGTGATAGTGTCTAATACACAACAATTTACTGAAAAGAGGGAGTTCTGTGATTATTTGATTAATTATTCTGAGAGGATCGCTGATTGCGATCGATTTGTGAAGCATTTCTATAAATCATCTGAGAATGATTATTTAAGGACCCATTGTCTCTTAAATCATTTGAAAAGTTTGCTTAGCATTGCCTTTGGTATTATTATTCCGAAAATATAGATGTAATAGTGTGTGATGTATTCTTTGATAAATACTACATGATTGAGATGAGATTCAATCTTTTGCTTGATGCGCAAGACTCAAACAGTTGAAACAAATTTTGTTTTTATTAACGAAATCAGTTTTTTCGTTATGCGGTAAAGTTTCAAACTTTATTCACCTGTAAACGCGGTGATTAGGATTTCACAAAATGTACACTTTACCTTATTAAAGCCAGAGAGAAGTATCCATCAAGAATGAATTACGATTATATCAGTTGATGTGCCTAATGAGAATGTTTTAGGCTAAATGCATTGTTTGGGTTGGAGTGCTTGATTCCGCCAATAGGTTTATCAACTTGAGATTCAGAAAGATATTTGAACAATGTGCAATGTTTTTCTAAAAACTTGAGAAATTTCCTGAAACTTGGCAACGTTGCTCCTGAGAGAGAGCTTTCTTGAGCCCTATAAGCCTTTCTAGTGCTATAGGCTAATTTATTAGAGAAAATGTAAATCAACATCAAATGCCAATGTTCGACAGGGGTATTCTGATTTTTTAATGAATCAAAGCTTTGCTTAATTTGAACTATAAAATCTCTTAATGATTGAGCAGTTACTTGCTTGAGAGAGGTGCGTCTAATATTTTTTATGTGAGCAAAAATGATAGATAATTGATTATCATATCTTTGTTTTAAAGTGTCAATAGCAATTTGCAAATTGCCTGACGTTAATTGCAATGTACCAATTAGATTGAGAGGTGCGTTCTGTGAATACGATTTCAAATATATTAACTTTTGAATATCAGAGAGTGATTGATTATTCAAAATTAACGTTTCAATGAGTTGACAGAATGCATTCCGTTTGGTTAATTCACCATTAAATTGAGGGATATTTAGTTTAAGTAATTTTACATTGTGTGTACTCGATTGCATACTTTGCATGAGTATTTGAGAGTGACCTTGAGAGCTGCTATTTAGATTTTTTATTTTGCACTTTGAATTGGCAGTTAAATCATAGAAAATGTTTGTGACAATTTCTAGTTCATTATCAGTGGAGTCGATCAGTTCATTTTCTTATTGAATCTGACAAAATTTAGAGAAGTTGAGGTTAAGGGCTTCTAACCTAACCTTAAAACCAAATGCAACAATTTTCGTGTAGAGATGAGTATTATACCAATTGATAAAATGAGTAGCATGGCCTTTGTGGCCTTCTCGAGACCTTTTGAGATCATTTAGATTTGTCATTCTTATTTGCAATTACAATAATGTGAAATGAGAAATATTTCTAACTGCTAACATTTATAGAGTGCGAGATACAATGAGGATAAATCATCTTTGATTATAAACAGGTATGCGTTACCTAAATGTGAGAAATTTATTCGAGAAATGTACTTACGACATGAGAAATATATGATCAACAATGCAAGAGATACATATACGAGACAATATATATATACACTGCCGGACAATTTTAGGGGATATGGAAATTTAATGTCTGAACTTAAACTGGAATAAAATGAATAATTTTCACTCAATCTCCAAAAATATTTTTTACTCTGAATGGTGTATCCTTCTATTTTAATTATATGCTAGGAAAAATGAAATTCATTTAACAAGGCGCTACATACAAGGTGAAATATAAAGTATTATTTTTTCCCATTTCTCAAAACCCCTGTATAAAAGATAGCACCACCGAATTAAGTGATCTCTCTGATCTTCTAGGGTGGCGGAAGTGTCAGCTATATTTTGTTTTTTGAGTTTTGTTTCTATCTCATGTAATAAAGGTTGGATGACTGTTTATCTAAAACCATGCATTTTCACATTAATGCATTATGGTTCTAGTTAGAAGCTGAGTGTGCTGTGCTCATTATTTGTTATTTATTATTGTAACCATAGTGTGACATTTCAGAATTTACAGTTGTCATTTGGCTATTTTTCTTTATCGTATTTTCAAAGTATTGTTACGATATGCCCCGACATTTAACTCCAATAGAAGTTAGTCGAGCTATTGGTATGCTAGATGAGGCAAGCCGATGTAGCTGTCCACTTTAATACTTCACAAAGCGTTGTAAGCCGTTTGCTAAAACGATTTAGAGAAATCGGTTCAGAATCGAGACGTTCAGTACAAGGTCGAAAAAGAAATACAACAAGGTTTCAAGATCGCTTCATAGCGCTTTCAGCGAGAAGAAATCCGGGCACTACTTCAGTCGCAATACTGCAACAACTGGAAGGTGCTGCAGGAGTTAATGTTACTGCATAAAAAGTAAGAAGACGTTTGGCAGTGGCTAACCTTGTGTGTCGCATGCCAATGAGAGGAATGCCACTGACTAACCAGCATAAGCGTAGAAGAATAGAATGGGCAACTGAACATCAACACTGGGAAGCTGAGTGGAATAGAGTTCTGTTTTCAGACGAGTCCCATTTTGGACTGTACAGCGACTCAAGAATAATTCGAGAATGGAGGCATAAAAATACGGCTCGTCACTTAGGGCATGTGCAAGAAATTCATCCATTTCGCGGTGGAATTGTTATGGTTTGGGCTGGCATTGCAATGGGGCGACGTACTCAGCTGTATATCTGCAATGGTAGTATGAATGGACTAATCTATGCCCGGGATATTATAAATGGATTAGTAGCGCCTATAGCACAAGAAATGGGTGAATTTACTTTTCTTGATGATAAGGCACCACCGCATCGTACGCGAGATGTTATTGCTGTCATTGAAAGGCATGGTATAGAGCACTTGAGATTATCTGCTTTTTCTCCTGATTTAAATCCGATAGAGCACCGGCTGGGAATGTCACAGCGTGCCCTTGACCATTTTCAGCCGCCGTTCAAAATCTGGCACACCTTAGAGCCCTATTACCAATTTTGTGGAATAACTTACCGCAGAACCCTTTGATAATTAAGTGAGGAGCATGCCGCGAAGGATTCAAGCCGTCTTGGAAGTTCATGGTGGTCACACTCGGTACTGATGTTCTGTTTGATTTTCTTATGTCATGTATTGCCATTGTATTAGTTACAGTAAAAATTAAATTATTTATAGCTACATTATTATTTCATTATTAAAATACTATGCATTAATATGAAAATGCCTAGTTGTAAAAAAAACAGTCATAGAACCTCTATTACATGAGATAGAAACAAAATTAAAAAAACAGAATATAGCTGACACTTCCACCACCCTAGATGATCAGACAGATTACTTAATTCGGTGGTGCTATCTTTTATACAGGGGCTTTAAAAATTGGAAAAAAATAATACTTTATATTTTACCTTGTATGTAGCGCATTGTTTAATAAATTTTTTTTTCTAGCTAATAATTAAAGTAGAAGGATACAGCTCTCAGGGAAAAAAAACATTTTTGAAAATTGGGTGAAAATTATTCATTTTATTCGAGTTTAAGTGTACACATTAAATTTCCATATCCCCTAAACGGTGGTGCTATCTTTTATACAGGGGCTTTAAAAATTGGAAAAAATAATACTTTATATTTTACCTTGTATGTAGCGGAATGTTTAAAAAATTTTTTTTTCTAGCTAATAATTAAAGTAGAAGGATACAGCTCTCAGGGAAAAAAAACATT
>MU193320.1:0-20935 GCA_016904865.1 Pissodes strobi | reverse complement strand
AATGCAGCTCCTCTTGTCACAAACTGTCATTGATCAGCCCCAGACTTTGTACTTCGGTGTTCTCCAGCCTGGGGGAGGACGATGGGATTTGATGGGCCACATCCCGTGGCAACTCAGATTGGCGAGGATTACTCAAACAACGCCTATACTGAGCAACACAATAGAGAGACTGCAATAACAATATATAAATTATTCGAATAGTCGTTTGGTATTTTAGTCGAATAGTCGAATAATTCGAATAGGCAAATAAGATATCCGAATTGTCGAATTTTAACATTGAAAATGTTTTTGTTTTCCTATTATGGGGTATCAAATCACGAAAAAGTGCATGCTACATTTGGCACATCACGTAATATACGTGAGAGATCGTGGTCTGTCTCTGAGGACGGAATCGGTTCAAATGACAAAAATAAATTAAAGCTAACTGAAACTAACCGAAAGTTGATTGAACGACTAACCCAAATTAACCCAAACTAACTAAAAGTAATCAAAAGCACAAAAAGGGTTAAAATGAATCGGAACAAATTAAGAAAATAAAAGTAAGTTAAAACTAACTCAAAGTAATCGAAATTTGGCGAATAACCGAAACTAACCATAAAAATTAAAATTGGTTATAACCTATCGGATCCGGTTTAAATTGCTAAATTAAATTGGAACTAACTGAAACTAACCGAAAGTTGATTCAACGACTAAGCGAAAGTAACCAAAAGCTCCAAAAAAGACTAAAACGTATCGGAACAGATTATAAATATTAAAGTAAGTTAAAACTAACCAAAACGAACCAAATTTTGGCGACTAACCAAAGCTACCCAAAAACATTAAATTCGATTATAGCGTATCGACGCCGATTGAATTGATTAAAATTAAACTAACTGAAATTAACTGAACATTGATTGAACGACTACCCACGACGACTATCTGACACAACCTAACCCAATCTAACCTAAACTAACCAAGAGCACCAAATATGGCTAAAACGTATCGAAACAGATTAAAAATATTATAGTAAGTTAAAAATAACCCAAATTAATCGAATTTTGGCGACTAACTAAAATTAACCAAAAACATTAAAGTTAGTTATAACATATTGACATAATGACTAACCAAAACTAACCAAAGGTAACCAAAAGCACCAAAACGGGCTAAAATGTATCGAAATAGGTTACACAAATTAAAGGAAGTTAAAACTAACCAAAACGAACCGAATTTTGGCGACTAACATAAACTAACCAGAAACATTATATTAGAGTATAACGTATCGGAGCTGGTTCAGATGAATACTTTGGTTTCCTGGCAATGAGTTTCCAAGGTCGCATCACGACACGGAAAATTTTAGTGAACGTCACGACACGGTTTATGCATAACTGATTAAAACGTATCGGAACCCGCTCAAAGAAGTAAAATAAATTGAGAAGTGAAAATAACCGGAAGTTGATTAGACGACTAACCGAAACTAACCAAATCTATTAAAACTCATTATAACGTATCGGAACCGGCTCAAGTAAGTAAAATACCTTGAGACTACGTGAAACAAACCGGAAGTTGATTAGACAACTAACCAAAACTAACCAAATTTATTAAACTTGATTATAACGTATCGGAACCGACTCAAATGACTAAAATATGTTGAGACCAAGTGAAACTAACCACAGATCTAGGAAGGGGAAACTAACCGCAAGTTGATTAGACGACTAACCAAAATTAACCAAATCTATTAAAATTGAATATAACTTATCAAAACCAGCTCAAATAAGTGAAATAAGTTGAGAATAAGTGAAACTAACCAAAAGTTGATTAGACGACTAACCCAAACTAACCAAATCTATTAAATTTAATTATAACGTATCGAAACAGACTGAAATGACTAAAATAAGTAGAGACTAAGTGAAACTAACCCAAACTAACCGGAAGTTGATTAGACGACTAACCAAAAGAAACCAAATTTATTTAACTTAATTATAACGTGTCGGAACCGACTCAAATGACCAAAAGAGTCAAGTTGAGACCAAGTGAAACTAACCGAAAGATTATTACACGACTAACCAAAAATAACCAAATCTATTAAAACTGATTATAACGTATCGGAACCGGCTCAAATAAGTAAAATAAGTTGAGACTAAGTGAAACTAACTGGAAGTTGATTCGACGATTATCCAATACTACCAAATTTATTAAAATTGATTATAACGTATGGCAACTGACTCAAATGACTAAAATAATTTGAGACTAAGTGAAACTACCCGAAAGTTGATTCGATGATTAACCAAAACTAACCAAATCTATTAAAATTGATTATAACGTATCGTAACCGCATCAAATGACTAAAATAGGTTGATATTAAGTGAAACTAATCGAAATTTAAATTGACGACTAACCAAAACTAACCCAATCTATTAAAATTGTTTATAACGTATCGCTAACGGTTCAGATGACTAAAGTAAGTTGAGATTGAGTGAAACGAACCGCAACTTGATTGGACGACTAACCAAAATTAACCAAATCTATTAAAATTAATTATAACGCGTCGGAACCGGTTTAGATGACTAAAATAAGTTGAGACTAATCGGAAGTTGATTGACGACTATCCAAAACTTACCAAATCCATTAAAATTGATTATAACGTATCGGAACCGGCTCAAATAAGTAAAATAAGTTGAGACTAAGTGAAACTAACCGAAAGTTGATTAGACGACTAACCAAAACTAACCAAATCTATTAAAATTGATTTTAACGTATCCGAACCGACTCAAGTAAGTAAAATAAGTTGAGACTAAGTGAAACTAACCGAAAGTTGATTCGAAGACTAACCAAACATAACCTAATCCATTAAAATTGATTTTAACGAATCGTAACCGCTCCAAATGATTAAAATAAGTTGATACCAAGTGAAATTAACCGAAAGTTGATTAGACTACTAACTAAAACCAACCAAATCTATAAAAATTAATTATAACGTATCGGAACCGGCTCAAATAAGTAAAATAATTTGAGACTAAGTGAAACTAACCGAAAGTAAATTGAACGACTAACCAAAACTAACCAAATCCATTAAAATTGATTATAACGTATCGGCACTGGTTCAAATGATTAAAATAAGCTGATACTAAGTGAAATTAACCGAAAGTTGATTAGACGACTCACCAAAACTAACCAAATCTATTAAAATTGATAATAACGGATAGGACCCGACTCAAATGAATGAAAATAAAATAATTTGAGACTAAGTGAAACTAACCGAAGGTTGATTGAACGACTAACCCAAACTAACCAAATCCATTAAAATTAATTAAAACGTATGGGAACCGGTTCAAATGACTAAAATAAGTTAAAACTAAGGACAACTATCAGAAAGTTGATTGGACGTCTAACTAAAAGTAACCAAATCTATTAAATTTGATTATAACGTAACGGAACCGGCTCAAATAAGTAAAAAAAGTTGCGACTAAGAGAAACTAACCGAAAATTTGATTAGACGACTAGCTAAAACTAACCAAATCTATTAAAATTGATTATAACATATTGGAACCGACTCAAATAACTAAAATAAGTTGATACTAAGTGAAACTAACCGCGTTAGATCGGGGATTGAGAGACGAATCGATTGCAGTTTTTACAACCACCACTAATGTTATAAATAGTAAAAACGAACGAATATGCATTTATGTGGTATATTTTGGTAAACTAAACTTGCGTTATCTGCTAAAAGTAATTTTTTACATTAGATTGTGTTAAGGGTGGATGAGGGTGACTTTTAGTTTCTCACGACAGACTAGTCGTGTTTCATATGGTTAGATCGAGGAATGTGAGACGAATCGAATGCAAATGGTGTTTTGCTTTTTACAACCACACTTATAACGTTTTAAATTGTAAAAAAGAACGAGACTTGAAGTAATATACATTTATTTGGTATATTTTGGTAAACTAAACTTACGTAATCTAACCTGATCTCACCCAAACTTCTATCAACTATATATTTCCACACAATTATGAGCTTTCTCAGATCTCAAATTTAATAAGCGTTGCATTCTGCTTGGGCATTTTCAATGTCCCCCCCGGTTGCATCTTTGTGCAGGACTGTGAATTTTTTAACTAACAAAACGATCGAATTTAGATTAATCGAATATTCGAATATCCGAGATATTCGAATACAATTCCGAGCCCTAATCGAAATATTTTAAAACAAAGCATATGTTAGTATTTATATCCAGATACATACACGGATAGAGGATAAAGGGCCTAAAAATCAGAGGACAAATGGACTAAAAATGTAATTTTTCGACTAAAAGGTATTCTTGATAAAAGTTTCTGCTTCCCGCAAAAATAGTAAAATACGGTCTACGAAGCGAATTTTATACAGCGTGCTCAAAACCTACGACTACGAAAACATGACTTTCATAATCAAAATAATTTTGAAAATGAATTTTTTAATTCAGCATATTTGAAAAGGGGTCAAATTTCCAAAATGGATGAATCATGTATTAAAAAATTTAATAATTAAAAAGAAAATGGCTCATAAGATGTTTAAAACCTTAAAGACCGAGGAAAGCTACGTAAAGTTTTCAAATTTAAGATCACAATACCGCATTTTATCCAAGAGTTCATATCAAGCTTTTATACAGACCCTTGAAGGCCAGCTGCATGATAAAAAGTCCTTTTGGAAATTTATCAATTATAAAAAGGGGGATCTTGAATATCCAAAATCCATGTGTTTTAATGATGTTGAAACAGATGATCAACAAATCATTACTGAACTGTTTAAGCGGCATTTTCCTTCTGTTTATTCTAAAAATCAGGGCTCCTGTATTAATGAAAATTTTAAGTCTGATGAGTGTATTAATGTAAGTAGTCTTAGTGTATCTTCTATGGAAGTTTTTAATAAAATTGAATCTTAGAATAGTAATTTAGGGGTGGGTCCCGATGGAATTCCAGTAATTTTGTTACAAAACTGTAAATGTGTTTTATCTGATGATTTATGTAAAATTTTTAACTTGTCTCTTGTCACAGGTATTTTTCCTACTGTTTGGAAGAGATCATATGTAACACCGGTCTTTAAAGATGGGGATAAGTCAGATATCAAAAATTATAGAGCCATCTCCAAGATCTCAGTTATTGCTAGGGTTTTTGAGTCAATAATTTATGACAAGCTGTTTCCGTGTGTCAAAAACATCATTATTAATGAGCAACATGGTTTTACTAAGCGCAAATCAACTGTTTCTAACCTCCTGACCTATGAGCACACTCTGTTGGGTGCCTTTGAGAATAAATATCAAGTGGACGCTATCTACACTGATTTCTCAAAGGCATTCGACAGAGTTGATCATGGAATCTTAGTAAGCAAGCTGAGATCAATTGGTATACATGGCACCCTACTTAAATGGCTTGAGAGTAATGCAACAAATACATATCAAGTGGTTAAGATCAAAAACCATTTATCCTCAGAAATCAATGTTACATTAGGTGCTGCCCAGGGGGATCATTTGTCTTCACTTCTGTTCAATATTTTTGTAAATGACATTAAGGATATTTTTGTTAATTGGCTTTTTCTTGGCATTGCAGATGATTTGAAGATTTTTAAAATTATTAGAAATGGGGGTGACTGCCTTGCATTGCAGGAAGACCTAAATAAGTTTTCTCATTGGTGCAATGTCAATACATTAAAGCTCAATACTGATAAGTGTAAAGTTATAACCTTCTGTAAAATTAAGAACTCATTGGTTTATGAGTACTCCCTAAATAATACAAATTTACAGGGAACAAATCTAGTGAAGGATTTAGGAGTATGGCTTGACAGTGAATTAACCTTTGTGTCTCATATTGAGAAAATGGCATCAAGAGCTATGCGTCTTTTGGGCTTTATTTTTAGAGGCCAATGATGTTTTTATTATGAGGGATGTCTATTGTGCTTTAGTGAGATCCTTACTTGAATATGCTAGCTCTGTTTGGCAACCTTGCTATGCTGTGCACAGAGATAGTATAGAAAGAATTCAAACAAAATTTTTTAAAAGAATAGGGCTCAAACTTGGCTTTCCTTATGAAGACATTAATGACCTGATGACTCTATTAAATTTAACTCCACTCGAATCTAGAAGAGTTATGTTTGATATTTGCACACTTTACAAATCAATTAATAATCAAATTAACACACCTGTTCTTCTTGCACTGGTTGGTTTTCATATACCGTCAAGGGAGTCAAGAAACAAAACACTGTTTCATATTCCTTTTCATAGGACTAATTATAGTGTGAATTCACCTATAACTCGTATGTGTATGAGAGCAAACAGTGTAGTGCAGCAGTGCGATGAAATTGACTTTTTTAATGACAGCTCTAGGGTTTTCCAAAGAAAGGTGAGAAAAGCAGTGCAGTGGTAGATAGTCTTTTTTGTAAATGTATACTGTTTAAGATTTTAGACAACTCTCTTTATATTTTGTATTTTTATATTTAAATGTTATATGCGTTAATAAAGAATTTGAATTTGAATTACTCAAATATTCTAAGAGTCAAATATTCGAATTACCGATTAGTCAAATACTCGACTAGCCGAATATTCGAAATGTCGCATTTCTTAACTAACAAAAAATTCGAATTTAGAATAGTTGAATATTCGAATTATTCGAATACAATTCCGAACCCTAGTGAAAACCTGATGTATGATAAGCGCCCTGTGTGAAAGGCTTATTTAGCCTTTTTATGACTGACTTCGATACTGCTTTATGGTACTTATCTGTTTTTGTTAGTGGTGGACTGATACAAAGATTGTTTTTACCAAGCTTATTATATATTTTAGAAATTATTATATTTATGTATCTTCGCTTTGGTTCTGGTACAAATTTCTGAAGCACTCTTCTTAAAGTGCAACACGTTTTTCTTATTGAAGTTAAAAGTAAAGACTTTTAATTAAAAACAAACCTAGCACCGGAGAGTAGTGTTTACAAAGCCCGGCTCCGGTAGTGGAGTCGTAGAGCGCCACCAGTTTTTCCCAACTAAACTAAAAAAGCTCCGCTGGTGTTGTACGGGGTTGCTAGGCACGCTTATCAAACAAAGAAACTCAATCCTTAACTTAACAAGAAAACACAATCTATAATTTAAGGAACAATCTATTTGGTACTAAGTCTTTTTTTTAAACACAGCAACAATACTACAGTAAGACTTTTGTCTATCTAAACGCAAAGGAATGTCAAATGATTATTGAAGTAATTAATAATAGTGGTACAATATGGTGATTGTACGGAGACCAATTCTGTTGTTAACACTCGATACTGTATGCCTTATACCTAAACGCTCGAAACACTATAATCCGAAATGATCACTTTGATTTTACCTAAGCTTATTACATATATGTGCGCTAGTAGCTGCACCAATTATAATTGTAGCAATAATAGTAGGTAGCGATAAATGGCCACAATAATTAAATCAATTGACCCGATAAATGAATAAAAAAAGAATAAAATTATTGAAAATTATCTTAAAGCTTGGCTGTCAATGCTTGATTTGTATTAAAAAAAATGAAATTCAGAGCGATTATTCAGTCGGTCAGAAAAATAAATGAATAATGAAACTTGGCTCTTTTAAGGCACAATCTATAGTGCAGAATTCATTATAATTAATCACAAAAAAAGAAGAGATAGTAATAACGATAAATGCTTCTATACGATACCCCGTTAGATCCAATTCGCCACACTCAGTAGTGGAAGTAAGAAGTACCTCTGGTGAAGGCGCCGGGCACATGTAGGTACTGCTATGGCTCTGGCCCCGAGAGCAGAACTAGCAGAGGACTCGGTGACAAAATTGGCTGTGGTGTAGCCCGAAGATAGGTTTGGCCCAGAGATAGGATTGGCCCGGAGATAAGACTGGCCCGGAGATAGGACCCTTTAATAACCCAATACGCATTAAACGAAGCCCGTTATTTTAATGAAAAAACTATAGCCCTCCATGCATAAATATATTTTCTTTATAAAACAAATCCCCCCCAAAAAATTATCAATGGACTTTCAATGACCATCAGCAAATAAAAGGAATACAGAAGGTACAAACAACTTGCATATAAAAAAAGAGATAGGCATGAATCACCCCTACAAGAAAAAATAAACTTCCCCATATGATCAGAACTAAAGTCACATTAAAATATAAATTCAGATAAGATAAAATGGAAAAGATAAGATAACACATAGAATGCAATGCAAATGGTGGACAATGTACAAAAAAAGGTTAACGCAGATAAAGCAATTAAATCGTTAAATTAGACAAAAAAACTGTAGCAATAATTACCTCGCTCGTGTGTGAGGGTTGCTGGAGATTCGGCGGCCTCAATCTTGTACGACGAACTCAGAAAGCCTCTAGAAATCAGGGAAAAAGCCATTAGCGTTCACGTGCTTCACAAGCAATAGAAAAAAATTCATTTCAGAGAAAATGCTTACTAGTGCAGTAGTTAAATCCCGATAAATCGGTCGTGTCAAAACACAAACAGAAACCAACACAATATCCCCAAAGGTACAATAATAAACGTTGATTCACTATGACTGCACTAAAGCAAACCTTCTTTTCGCCTCGAAGCGTACTTCTAGAAGAACTCTCTATTCGTTTCAGTCAATTTGCCTCTCCACTACCACGAGATTAGAAAGAAAGGAACGTCGAACCAAGAAGAAAAAATTGTAGGGCCGAGAAAATGCCTAACGAAACTAACAATTCGATACGAGGAATAATTCTAAGATAATAACCGACTTAGTTCTCGTTTATTATGGTTGTATAACGACGGTGAGAGCCACAATTAATGAGATGAAATTAAATTGTTCAAGAAATACTAGAAAATGTTCCCAAACGAGATGATAAACTTTTAAAAATCTAAATCGACAGCAGCAATTATGGGAAATGGCACATTGCTACTACCCAGTGCTACCAACAGTACCAACGGAATATTGCTAGGATTGCAGCAGGCCGCGTGGAAAGATACATATAAATATCTGAAACCAGCCATAGCCAGAGGTCCCGAAAAGTTTTATCAGAAGTTCTCAAAAGTTATGAACTATTTAAACCGAAAATAAAATATGAATTTGAGGGATCTAATGATGCTTATTAAAAGCAGGTTTTATTAACACAATTCTTACAATATAGAACGGTTTGCTGGCCGTTCTACGGTAATGTAATATAAATTAAGCAAAGTTATACTAATAACATAATATCGTATTTTAGCGATTTGATCAAACCTAAGCAATCTGTGGTTCGCTTATCAACTAAAATAAATATAGTAACAAAGTGGCTGAAGGCTACATAAGAGAAAGGGAGAATCAAAATAGCTACTCAAGGCCACAACAGTGTTATAAAAGCTTATACAAATATATCATTGACCTATATTTAGAATAAAATTAATTTACAATAACAAATGCGTCAATCTTAAGCTTATTGATAGCAAATCGAATCAATAAATTTAGAATTAATTAACCGAAGAATATTGACCTCTTTTCAATAATTCTTACCGCAAAATATAGCATTTTTTTTGCTAAATGCAGCATATAAAATGAAATTTTAAAACATTTCACACTGGCCAAACCGGACTGTTACAAAAGTTTACTGTCAAATAAATCACGGGGATTTAACTACGCCTGGCAGGCCAACGTGGAGCCGTTCTGTTTGAGTAAAATAGTAATTTAATATTTGACTATCTTATATTTAATTAGATGTATTTAATTAATCTCAAGGCACTTATAATGGCTAATGTATATGACTATAATTTAAATTTCAAGTTTTTAATTAATGTGTGAGTTGAGGGTCGGTTTAAATTTATTACATAAGAAAGATTTGTAAATAATGTACATGTCTCTTCTTTTGACCATGAACTACTACCTGCTTCCCGTGATATCATATGATTTTGTCAATTGCCGATGAAGTTCCGCAGCGTCAAAAAGAGAGTATGAAGCAACAACGTCTAGAAGGAGAAGTTGAGCAGTTTTTGACAAAATCGACCAAATTGTGTTATACATTGGGTATAATATTTTAACGATAACCCATATTCAGAAAATAAAATCGAATTTATTGTCCTTTAAAGGCCGGGTGGAATAACCTTATGATCTGCAAAGAGCAATTATTGTTGGCTTTTATTTGGATAAACAAAACGCAGTTTATTTATATCGTCTTGGAAGGTCAAAACGCAACTTAGTTAGCCGATATCGTTTGCCTGACAAAACGCAGTATTTTCTAGAAATAAGTGGGAATTTCATTGTGAATTATTTATGTTATTGTTTATGTTTAGTTAATATTGTTTATTGTTTTACGTTAATATTGTTGAGAGTAAAAGTGTGTACTAGTCAAAGAGGCGTCAGATGTTTCACGGAAAAGAAATCGTATTCTTACAAGGAGATAAGGAAAAAAGGGGTATGGTAAGTTTAAATTTAAGTTCAATCGGTCCCGAGTTTTTATTTTGTTTATCTTTTATTAGATACTCGAATCATATGCCTAATGCGGAAGACTTTGAAGTGAAATGTAAACATAGTGCTAAAAGAAAGTTTTGGTGCTATAAAATTTCCAGAGAAAATGTTAAGTGTATTAGGAAACTTGTAAAAAATTGTATAGATGAAAAAATATCACACACGATGAAGCGAAAGAGCCTAAAAAGAAAAAAAGGAAAGAAATTATTAAAAGATAAAGACCAAGCTATTATACTAAATTATTCTCTGAAAAACATAGAATACTGAAAGGCTGACGGTTTGTCAAAAAACTTTTTTAGTTGCTGTAAAGGTTTCGCAACGGAATATTATACTATATAGGAAATAAGAAGGCAGAAGAGCATATAAATGGTCTACTACAAATTTTGTGGAAGACTGTACCTTGGAAAGAAAAAAGTTACAAGGTATTTTTAAAACGTACGCATTTTTAAAAATTACAAAAACTATCAATCTCTAGAAGCTCTTTCATTTGATGTGGAACTCCTGGGGAATTTATTATCTAGCTTTTCTGTACACAGAAGTGCTATGATTTTAGCTCCTTTCCACTATCCATTAAAATGTAAATTTTGATGTCCATATTAAGGCAGCTATTAATTTAAGTTCTCATGGTTGTAATCTGATGGAGTTTGACATCTATTCGCTTAGTTGGCTGTGGGAAAAAGCAGTTTAACAAAAACCTTGCAAACTCAAAATAAGGACAGTAATTGTCAACTGGAAAGTGTAATCTTGCAAGCTTTTTTATTGCGTGGTTTATCCTAAAATGTCTTTATGTGAAAATGAGTTACGACAACGGACTGCCAGTGTGATGCTCGCCAAGGGCCAGCACCTGATTTAGTTAAATTTGATTCGAGAATTGTTTTAAAATTTAATTTTAATTGTTCCAAAATTAAACTAAGTCTCGAATTAAAACAAGGGAGAAAACGTTCAATTAAAATAATAATTTTATTTTATTAAACAAGATTTAAAAACAAATTGAAGTCTAATTCTCACAAAGTAATGCCAGAATCGCGAAGAAGGATTAATCATTTTGCCTAATAAAAATATAGGAAAAGCAACTAACACAGCTTGATTAAAAATAAAACCACTTACCATTGGAATATATTTCAATAAACGGCATGGTGTTTAGCTTTACACGATACGGGATCCGATTTTAAAACACGGAAGACTTGTACTTTAGATTTTTTTGACTGCATGCAACTAGAGAAAACTCACTTCAAGAAATAGCTAACATAAAACTAACCCAAACTTTGTTCTAAAAAGAAAACCATTGGCAAAGGGGCGTTTCTAATAAGAAAAATTTCGAAAACCCAGCCAATTGAAACAGAAGCAAAAAAGTCGTGACCTAAAAATTTTAATTACCGCTTGGAATTTAAAAACCATGTGTTAATTTCTATGACGAAATTAAGTTTGGAATGTAAAATTTTTAACACTCGGGGGAGATTGGAATTTACAAAACCAGTTAAAACTCGAATAGCTGTTTTCGGTGAAAATTGGAGCGTTTTGCGTTATACCATACTGCACGTGTTTTTATTGCTGCAGGTGTGCAGATTCCGAATTTTTCTGGGAACAAACAAGTCGAGAAGTTGCTATAAAAGCAAAAAATTATCAAGGAAAAATTAGTCTGACCAGAAACTTCACTTGCAGTACGTCGTAATGTCCAAGTAGGACTCGGGAAATTTTGAAAGTCTGAAAACAATCTTCAATCGTAATATCCGACTGGGACTCGGGAATTATTTTTAATCTGAACAGAATCTTCACTTGTAGTACGTCGTAATGTCCGATAGAGAATCGGAAAAAATTTTAAAATAACTTTAATTTTTCAAGTCTGTTACTATGGTCACAGTATTGACAAAACCGAAAATAGTGTCTCACAGTTTCAGAGACTCGTGGAAGTAACTAAGTAATTAAGCAAATTCATGTCGTCGGCTCGAAAGATAACGTAAAGAAACGCTGTTCGAAATTCGTCACTCATCAAAGAAGAATGTGGTCAACAGAAGCGATTCTGGCTACAAAAGCAGGTTCCGGTGTAACGTTAAGTCCTAGACAGTAAGTTTAATTTTAAGATCATAATGCTTAGGGTGTCTGTATATTTGGTAACATTGTCTTGTTGTATGTACTTGAGAATTTAAGATTATTCCATTAGCGTCACTCTGTAAATTTTATTTAGTAGGAAAAGCTATTCGAGTATTTTATTATGACTATCGCATTAAAACCAATCAATGCTAGCGTCATTCTGTACTTTATTTAGTAGAAATTGTAAAATTTGTTTTACCATAAGCCACGAAATAATTAATCTTCAGGAAGTGTGTGATACAAAGTAAATCACTGCGGATAAGAATTATTGCTAATTGAATTTCTTTTATTAATCCGCAATTGCTTGACTGGCTAGTTTTTACTTATCATGCTCTCAAATAAAATCTAATCCTCTAGGAAAGTTGATACAAGGTAAAAATCACAGTGGTTAAATAGTAATACCAGTGAAATTTTCTTTTTACTGTGCAAAGACTGATTGAAATATCAGAAAATATGTGACTAGATTTGAGCCAACCACTAATTAAATAAGAAAATGCTCCCTTTCAATTGTGTGCTCCCTTAAATACGCAATCTCAAATATTGTTTTATCATTTTAAAACGCAAACTGATTTGGCCTACGTTCGTTTAATTATATTAATTATAACTGGGGATAGAATTAAGTGCTGGAAAGAGGAATGAAGTTGTTTTAAACTAGGTGGAGAAATATGGGTAGTTGCCCAAGTGTCTAGGTAAATTATTTTCGACGAAATAGGGTGTCAACACACTGGTACTGCGAACCTGGATTCAGAAAATGAGCAGAAGTTGAAGAAAAGTAAGTAAGTGAATAGGGTAAATCGGCGTTCATTACACCAGCCTCTCTCTGCAGCTGGCTCGCCAGTTTCCTTAAGAACTGATCTCTGCACGTTGCAGTTGATGGACACATCTCAGACGCATTCACCATTAACGCGGGCGTGCCTCAGGACGCAATACTTTCACCAACTCTGTTGCTCATCTATATTAATGACCTGCTGACCGAAACGAACAATCCTGTTTACAGTGTTGCAGAGGGCAGTACCCTTGTCTCCCAATTTAAATCAGAAAAACCTTTACCAGCGACTGAGACTTATCACCGCAGACAGGAGCAGATTACAGCAATTAATCAAGACCTGGAGGAAGTTCAAACTTGGGGCGACTGAAATTTGGTCCAGTTCAATGCAGCAAAGACCCAAACGGCCACGTTTACCAAGAGGGCCAATACGGCGGGCCCTGACATCATTATGGCATGGGCATTCATCCTCGTCAATCGGACTACTGGGTGTTTCGGTCAACAGCAATACATCCTGGTATGACCACGTTGCTAACAGCGCAACATCAACATCCCAGAAGCTTGGTGCGCTATTTCGCAACAAAAAAACTGTATACACCGTAGTAGTTTTGCTCTTGCTCTACAAGCGCAAATAACACCGTGCTTAGAATATTGCTCACACATCTGGGATGCCGCACCAAAGCACACCCTGAGGCTGCTGGATTTCATTCAGAAGAGAGCTCTGCGTCTCGTCAGCGACCCGCAGTTGACCCGGAATCTGGATAGTCTGGAACACCGCAGACATGTGGCCGAGGTGTCCCTGTTTTACAGATACTTTCACGGCAGATGTTCCTAGGATTTGGCCCGCCCCTGGCAATGCCTGTCAGATAGTCACAACAGACGGCAAGAGTGCACCCGTTCGTCATACAACTGGAATCACCTAGCACATCCCTTTACAAGAACTCCTTTGTCTGGCGCACTGCATCACTGTGGAACTCCCTCCCAGAACATCTGTTTCCCCCTAATTACAACCTACAACTATTCCAAAACCGTGTCAATCAACGCACACACACCGCTCGTCGAGCGCCATAGGATCTCCCTTTAGTGTGTGTGCCACTGCTATAAAAAAAAGGTTTTATAATGTAATTTAAGAAGGCCTCATTAAAGAAAGGTATTTCAAATAGATTGCGCCAACGAGGAATGAGTATACAAGATATGCTGCCTCGTTGGGGACATCAAAATCCACCAGTTCAAAGGACGATAGAAAGTAGCCAAACTCATGGTAGTACTGTACATATAAAAGTTCGGCAATGCGGTCGCAAAAGATGTGCGACCCCAGGGCTGATGAACTTATTATTGTCAGGCTGCCAGACGGAAAAGAACTCTAAATGCGACACAAATAAGGACAAGACTACAAGAGAGGACGAGAATGATAGTGTCGACTACTATCATCTGAGACCGTTTGCAAGAGCGAGTTTTAAGAAATATTGGGTGAAAGGGAGCCAATATATTTTGAAAATGCCTCGTATTAAGAAAGGAGAGGCCCAAAATCTTAAAAAAGCAAATTTGTGTAGTATATAATAATAGTAGAGATTGGAGGCAACTTGGTCGTACACTGAATGTGAAGAAGTCGATCTTTTATCGATGGGTAAATTTACTGGATCAGGTGGAGGAAGAGCGAGGTGGAAGAAGTCGACTTAAAATCACCCATGACAGTGCTCTTTGATGAATAAATAACTCTAGCTCATACGAAAGACAAATTTCTAATTGAACCTCCAATGAATGTGACCGCAGAATATTTACATTTAGCTAGCCTAATATATACATTAAAAGACATAAAAAAGGAGCCTAAAAGAACGAATGTGAAGAGAACAAAATGAAGTGAATATGTCCCTAAACTGTTAGATTTCCTCGCAGAATGTATGCTTATTCTTTACGAATGTCTCATACTTGAATTTATTCATGTCCGGAAGTAAATGCAGGTCTAAGAAAAGTACTTGGTGTTCTTATATCACAGGAAGTAGCACAGGCTCGAACATCTATGAAATTGGTTGCATGGCAACATGGGGATAATTTAACACGAAATTAGAAGATAAGCATTCCAGAAAGAAGACGCTAAGTTATTTGGACGTCAATGCCTGCAAAACGCCCAAGCTCTAATTGCACTTCCTAATTTGTTATATATTTTGATGAACAAGTGTCTGACTTATGATTTTACCGGTAAGATATTCACTCATCTGAGACAGTTGGTTCCAACATTCCTTATAGTGAAGAAAACAAAACGAAATGAATATGCTTCGTAAACTGTTAGATTTCCTAGCAGAATTTCTGCTTATTCTTTAAATGGACGACACAAACCTCAATTTATTCATGTCCGGAAGTAGGGGCAGATCTAAGAAAGGTACTCGAGGCTCATATCGCAATGGGAAGCAGATACTCGAATATCCATGTAATTGGTTTATTGGATGCATGGCAACATGGAGATAATTTATCATGGAATTAGAACAGGAACATTCAAGAGAGTACAGCCAAACTCTAATTTCATCTCCTAATTCCTCATATAATTTGCTGAACAAGTGTCTGACTTATAATTTTGCCTTTATCTAGGACAGTTGGTTGCAACATTCCTTATATATATGCTTAAAACTTTTTTGTCTAATTACTTGCTGTCAAAAATTTAACTCTGTTTCCTAGTTACCTTTATTTCTAGTTTACTCTTCAATTCCTCTTTTATTCTCATGCCTACGTGTTTTTACTATGACACTTGGATTCCCAATTATATCTCTTTTTCCTTGTTACTCATATATCCATTTTACTCCACAATTTCTCGTCCCTTCTTTCATCCAACGCATACGTGTTTGTACTATGATTTTCCCAATCTTTAATACTTGCGTTTATTATGTCACTGCTTTTTCTTTTTCCCCAAAAATGCTAACAACTTCTTTTCCTTGTTTCTAATTTCTTGACCACTTTGTTTAATTTTTATCGCCTTGTCTTGTCTGTTACCTCCTCTTTAACCGACTGTAAGTTAGACTCTTCAGTATCTCCTGTCCTATCATTCTCTGAGTCCCTTGACTTTCTTAATTGATTCTGTTCCTTCTCTTTCACTTATTCACCATCTGTGGCTTTCTTTTTGTTTCCTATTTTTACAATCTCGTAATTTACTTCATTTATTTTTCTCAAATTTCGTAAGGTCCCAAACATCTTTGACCGCACCCGACTTGTTTCTGTTTTCCCTTGACTTAGTTTGTTCTTATATATGTATAGTATCTAGTTTCTTCGTAGTTACTTAGTTTCTGGATCCTTCTTAGCTTCTGATTTCTTTTCTATTTTCTGGTTACTTTTTACTTAGTTTTTGATTTCCCCGTATTTACTTATTTTTTTATTTTCTAAGTAAGTGTGTGTTTTAAACTTATAATTTTACGTCAAAAATTAATAGTAGTTGGTTTTCCTGATCATACGCTTCTTTTTTTGTCCATAATGGCACTCTTTATTGTTGATTATTATCTTTCTTATATTATGCCATTGCGCCCTTTGTCTTTCGCATGATTAACTGAAATTTCGTTACTTCATGTCGTCCCCGCCTTCTTCCTGATTATTACTTGGTGCTGTCGCTCCATTTTCTTATTTTTTTCTTATGGTCCAAAGTGTCTCAGAAGTATTTTGTTACTTTGTGTTGATAATATGTGATGGCTAAACGTTTAGATTCAATTTTTTGCTTGGCTTAGTTCTACGATTCTCAAATTTATGATATCTTTTTTTTAGTACCAAAAATAATCCCGTAGGTCACTACGGTTTAGAGGTTTTTTTTGTATGAAGATTGACAACTGTAAGATGGATCAGAGGTCTATTTGTTAGAGCTGGAAAGAATGATCTCTTGAATGAATCCAAGCACGGTCCTGGTAAATAGATAGATAGATATATCGTGGTCCAGACTTGGTTTTGGATATGGGACTCAGAAGGGCGCTTTCGCCACGTGTCACAGAAAAAGAAAGCCGGCATCTCCACCACGTGGCATTAGGGATCAGAAAGGCACCTCCATCACGTAGTAGCAACAGGGAACACAACGGAGTCCCCACTATATGTCACAGAAGAGAGCTGTTTGCTGCAGTTGGCTCTGTGCTCTTTCAGGTTGCGCAGCTCAGATGGTGATGGAGAATATAAACTCGGTTCATTTGAAAACAAATGTATGTCTTTTGACAACTTGGAATTCATATATCTCTTTGTTAGGTAGCTACTAATGATGACGGGTCCTTTTAATATGATTAGTGTTAAGTTTACGTTAATATACTTTAAGTCATGTTAAATTTAAGAGGATTGCTTTTTTTACTATAGACTGACGTATTTAAGCTGTTCGGATTTAAGTATCTAAATTTTGCTTTCAATTGAGCAATTTTCAGGAGGAACCATCCAGGCGTTCCCGTAAAAGCATTGTTTGGCTTGAATGGGGGTTACGTAGGTATAGTGGAGTTAGAACTCCCAGGGTCTTTCCCGTAAAGGTACTGCTCGACTCTGGATGAACGGAAAATGCTTGACGTTGTTACCAGAGGGCATTTACCATTAAGATACTATCTACTGGATCAAGTTGTCGTTTGCCCGATTTGCGCACTCTTGCATATTAAAAATTTTGAATTTTTCCTGAATGTTTTTAAAATGTGTCTGATTATAAGTATTAAGTATCTTTCAAGATCAAGTACCAAGTTCAAACATTATACCGAGTGCTATTTTTGGGAATAGAATAATTAGTTTACACTATGTAGCAGTGGTACTAGTGGTAGATAACGCACCCTGTCATTTTCTATTAAAGGAATGATTTTAGAAAATAAATCGTCGTCAAGGCTCTCCCCTTACAGTCCAATTTTCAATGCTATAAAACTTGGATGGTCGAATCTAAAGCGAGTATAAAAGAAGACTTAGCCATACAGATGCCTGATATTTTATTGGCAGAAAATAGCCTTAATATTTCTCAGAGTACCGCTTGCAAAGATTAGAACATATCATGCGGACCAATATTACCGTGAAGCTTACAGTGGCCAATTATGTTATATCTATAGCTCACATTCAGAGGTCCATACCGGATGCTTTAAATGGCCAATTTCGCTTTCTGAACTTTTTTCATTGTTAAATTAATTAGTAATTAATTATATAATACCATTGTTGTGACAATGTTGCTAGTAGTTTATTTCTATGTAGAAATTGTTTATTCCCAATTTGAATTTGAAAAGGTATAGTTAGTAATTTTCAGCTTCAAATAGTCAAGTTCTTTAATGTCAAATAATGACCTATTTAATTAGTCATGTTATTATTTCTGGCCAGCAGTTCCAGTAAATATCGATTTTAACATTTTTATGAGATTTTATATACAGACACAAGACACAGAGTAGGACATTGAAAAAAAAATCAGTTGAACAAATAGCATAGAGCGTGATCTTCAATGCATTACGATTGCGTTGCAAATATTTCATTGATTCTAGAACACGACCTCCAAAATTCCAAACCGCACAACGGTAACAAGTCAATTACACCGTGGTAAGCACCTAATTATTTCTTTAACACATCGCGAAATGCCAACTAAATGTTCATTGAATATAACAAAAATGTCTGAAAAGCAAATTAGCAAAAAAAAACTGTCTGTGTGGAAGTATTCTAGTAATGACTTTCAATCGGTTTATGTTATTGATTTCAAATAATAGAACTTTATATTCTACTCAATACTCAATACTCAATGATCAAGAAACATTGAGTGACAATTTTAGTTACCATACATATAGAGTTTGAATAATTTCGTTCCCATTCATGCACAAATATTAAATCTTTTTAGCGTATATTAAGGTATTTTTATAAGGCACATCAACTTGGAACAAAGCAGTGGCGCACATAAAATCTAATCTTTGAATTTTGGATTTTTAAACCATAATACGTATTTGCCAACAGTTTTAATGCATATCTAATCCAAAGTGATATTTATTTATTATATTGTTACCAGTGATGCACGTTCCTCCTTCGAATATATTACTTTACTTTATTCTCTGCGTAAGAATGAATTGGGAATTTTGCTCAGTACTTATGGCGAACGATTTTGGAAGACCCTTATATACTAGGTGAAAACGGAGTGAGTGTTTTAATTTTAGGGATATTTTTATTGGCTTATTTTAATATGAAAAGGTCTTATAAACATCTGTTCAAATATGATTTGCTTAAAATATACAAAAATATACAGGCGGTCAAAGTTAAGAAAAAATAACAGAAGAAAATTACCACAGAAATGCTTCTTAATCCTGTATAATTCCAGCAAAGAACCAATAGTAATGGCTACGATTTTAAATTTTTTATTTAGTTCGAAAAAGGCTAATAACATTGAAAAGAATGTGAGGATCAACTTTTGTAGTCATAGTTGAAGAATTGTACAATAAAACCTGTGGCGTGCAATTTTTCTTAAATATAACTTGTTACGATTATCCATGCTCACGCCCTTGTTGATGGAGAATATAAACTTCTTGAAATTTGCAGGAAAAAGGAAATATCGCAATAAAAAATAGGAAAATATAGGCAATTTCAACAAATGTTGATAATATTTGGGTGAGCCATTTTTGACAATTAGCTTAAATTATAAATGAATTGCAAAAAAGTTTCATAGTGCTATTAAGAAATTAGAAAACAATGGAAACAATAACAACAACAAGTTTTTTGGTTTTATAAATTTGAATTTTTCCGTCTCTTTTTATGGCAATAATAATAATGTGGCGATAGTGCAAAGGGAATATCATTTATTATATCCTCATCAACGAGTACCATCGATAGACACTATTAAATACACAGTAAGAAAGTTTAGCAAAAGGAACAGCATAAAAAGAAAGAAAAGGACTGTAGCACGAAATCAAAACGAATATTTGGATATCCTCCTTTTTTTTCAAGGTATAAGTTATTAATATACTTTTTCTATTTGACTAGCTCTATCTTATTTTTATAAAATCCTGAAACGACAAACTCAGATGCGGCATCTGAACTAAATAAAACATATTCTTTGGAAATGGCTAGGCTTATGCAGCAGGATCCAGGGTTTTTCATTTTGTTGTTAGGATGTATTATAATAGGTCTCCAGATCTTAACGTTTAAGGCAACGAATAGAAGATGAAATATTTAAATAAAACGATAATTATCAGCATTCCGCTTCTGTTAATAATAAAAAGAGGGAAAACTTGTTTAAATGTATCCAAAACCAAGGAGGATATGTAGAAAACGTATACATTTTTCAAATATTCTGGATATCCAAATCTTCGTTTTCATTTCGAGCTGCAGTCCTTTTCTTTCTTTTTAAGCTTTTCCTTTCGCTAAACTTTCTTACTGTGTATTTAATAGTGTCTATAGATTGTACCCGTTGTTGAGGATGTAATAAATGATATTCCCTTATATTATTAGTGCCATAAAAAAGACGCACAATAGCTAGTTTTTGTTCTTTCGAATAGCCCATCGACACGAAAGCAATATAAATAATTTTTAGAAGTTCAAATGACAAACTTCAACTTTTTACAATATCAAGACGTTAAACTTATAAAACTAAACAACGTAGCAATGTTATTGTCTCCATGACTTTCTTAATACCACTCTGAAAATTTTTGGCAATTCATTTATAATTTAAGCGTAAATATCTCAAAATTTCTTACCCAAATCTCATCAACC